>JACEFZ010003441.1:362500-395000 GCA_014155875.1 Cepaea nemoralis | reverse complement strand
ACTTCAAGGGAGATATCGCTGATGTGTTACTGGGGGAGGGCGAAGACTAGTAACCGTGTAACCTACCATGCGTGTCGTAAGAGGCGACTGAGGAGAGTTGACGTGGGACAAGCTACCTCATCCTGTAGACAACCTTAACTGCACAATCCAACCGGTCATGAGCAAGTCTACAAAGGGTCTAGCGTGAGTTGGCTGAGGGCCTATGCTCCCTTGCTAGATGTAAGGCAGAAGAAGAAGACGACGAAGGTCAGATATAGGAGCCGCTGGTTAGCACGCTTGCCTGCCGGCCCGGTGATCACGTGTTCGACTACCTTTCCAGGAGGGGATTTAAAACATGGGTCCTCAATGTCTCAGATGCGTTCAGTATATCATCTATATAATTACATATACACGGATCCTTCAAAGGTTCTAATAACTTTCTCATCATTGTGTAAAAACAATCGGAGCATTGTTTACATCAAATGGTATAACATTGAACTCATAATGTCCGTCAGCAGTACTGAAGCATGATAGGTCTTAGTTCCGGTTTCAGAGGTATCTGATAATATCCCTTACTATCATCATCATCATCATCATCATCATCATCATCATCATCATCATCATCATCATCATCATCATCATCATCATCATCATCATCATCATCATCATCATCATCATCATCATCATCATCATCAAGTGCCGTGCAGGCTGGCGTAGGCGTTCATGGCTCTCCACAGATCCCGGTCTTTGGTGTTCTGGATCAACTCTGCTGATGATATTCCTCCATGCCACCGTCTCAATCCGTCCAGCATCAATTCTCTTGGTCTGCCTCTCTTCCCCCCCGAATTTTTCCATTTGTCACGATGTTCTCCAATGTCTCTTTCTTATTGTTGTATATAGTGTTCTAGATTCATTAGCCTCTTTCAGGCAATCGTTGTTAGTTACTCTGGCAGTCCAAGGAATTCGCAACATTCGTCTTAAAAACCACATCTCTGTTGCTTCTAAGTTCTTCCTAATTTGTTCATTTACATTCCAAGATTCCCTGCCATACAACAAAACTGGTTCTATATAGCATTTTAGCACTCTCTTTCTTACATTCATTGATAGCGACTTATTGCATAAGATACTCTTCATTTTCTGAAATACGGCTTTTGCCTGCCCTATTCTGCTCTTAATCTCTGTTGTACATCTTCCATCCGATGTTATAAGTGCCCCTAGGTATGTAAAATTATCCACTTGGTTGAGAATTTCCCCTTCTATTTCTATGTCACATTTTGGTGTCCCCATTTTCTTTGATATCACCACTGTTACTGTTTTCTTGATATTCAAGGAGAGTCCTTTCTGTGCACTCTCTGATATTACAATGTCCAATCCCGTGTGTTGCCGGGGCCCATAAGGGAAGCAAAGAATAGCAACACTGCAGCCTACCACTGCATGTCGTAAGAGGTGACTAAGGAGGCTTGATGGTTCCGTCGCCCTGCTACTGAGTGAGTGCGTGGCGCGACACTGTGAGCTGTGAGTTTCGTGTGAAATGCTTTTGAATCTGCCCGAGGTTTTTTGGAACGTGACTGCATGTTCGGAGCGATGGCAGATGGCTATGTCCCAGAGTTGACCGGATTTTGCCTTATGCAGAAATGCGTGGCTGCTGGGCTTCTGGTTGACTGCCACTACCATCGACGATGATCTGTATTTCGTGGACTGTGTGGGTGAACATCTAGGAAACATCCGAGATGGGAAAATGACTGCCGATTCCATCAGAAATGAACTGGGTGTTTTGTGGGGGACTATTGTGTTGACATTCTGGCGGCGGCATTATGCACAGTGTATCTGTGCGGGCTGTTGTTTGTCGAGACTTCTGTCTTTTCCACTTTTCACACTGGGCAGTGGGGAGCGTTTTGTGTGATATTCAATGGCACAGGAAAGGAGCATAATGGGGACGACCCGTTGCTGTGAAGTTGGAACTGCGACTAACTAACTAACTAACTAACTAAGTCCAACAATTGTTGTAGGTCTGTTGCACTATCCGCCACCAATACTGTGTCATCTGCATAGCGTATATTGTTTATATTATATCCTCCGATTAGTATTCCTGGCTTCTCTTTGATCTCTCTCATTATTACTTCGCTATACTGTATAGGGAGAAGAGATCGGGTGACGAGACACACCACTCTCGTACTCCTAGCCTTATCTGTTCCTAACTACCCTGTCATCATCTTGCTCTTATCAATTTAAACCGCGCCCCAATGTCGGTAAAGTAGCGAAATGCCAATATTGCGGTTTAAGTCACGACACTTACTCTATGTGCGACAAATCGCCTACCTATCCAAACCACCTCAAAATGATGGTGGAGAAGCAGAAAAATAAGCGCAACGCTTACCATAGAGCGATTAAATGCTACTTTTGAGTTTTGGCCACTATAGTCGTAATTGTG
This sequence comes from Cepaea nemoralis, assembly GCA_014155875.1. Lineage (NCBI taxonomy): Eukaryota > Metazoa > Mollusca > Gastropoda > Stylommatophora > Helicidae > Cepaea > Cepaea nemoralis. Next base: position 392,590 of record JACEFZ010003441.1, on the reverse strand, counting down.
ATGGACGTAAGTTATTAAAACAAGCCAATGCTGCTATGGTAGAAACGTCGTCTGACGAAGAGATTGAGTCACTGAATGAATGTAACAATCAACAGGACAATGAAAGCGAGCTTGGTAATGCTGTACACGTCATTAACACCATTACAGACAGTAAGTGCAACACCTGTACAAAGTTCCAACTTGACACAACACTACATTGTGGCCACATAGTCCCAATTTCAAATGAAACAGCTAACGCTGCCTTATCATCTGCAGGCAAGCTAATTTTTTCTACAGGGTTTGTTAACAACAAAAAGTGCACATTAATTCGCGATTCCGGCGCAACACTCTGTGGGGTTAAGAAAACATTAATAGACACTAAAGACTACACAAACAAACATGTGACTTGTCGCACATTCTCAGGGACTATAGAGAGATACCCCCTTGCTCTGGTCGAAATTCGAACACCGTTCATTTCAGGACAAGTGTTGTGCGCTGTCCTTGAAAACCCAGTCGCTGATATTATTCTTGGTAATTTACCCAACATACATCCATGCTCCGAAAAGGAAATCAAAAAGTGGGAGCAAAAACACGGTATCCACCACACAAACAGCGACGCTAGAGAGAAACACCATTCTTGCTTGTCTCATTCTGCCATAATACCAAGGGAGACAACCACTGAGGTAATTCAGAAAGAAGTCACCGAGGTGTACAATGCAAGGGCGGTCGAATCTATGAGCGATACGACCGAATTAAAACCTCGAATTGAGGATGCTACCGTGCTACCAAGTACAAACCTGTAAATGTGCAACAAAACACACAACACACAAACGCAATTACACGACAGACAACCCACAAAACCAACACTGACCAACTGCAGGTATCATTAGAAATAGTAGCGCCAAACTCAACTAACATCAAATTTGGAAACGAACAGAAAAATGACCCTACACTTACACCATACTTTAAGTTAGTAGGACTTAAACCAAAATTAACAAAGAACGCATCGTGGACATTTAGGCTACAGAACAACATCTTAACTAGGTTTTACACAACAAATCACACCACGATACAGCAAATAGTGTTACCACAAACACATCGAAACAAAGTGCTAAAAATAGCCCATGACTCCCCTTTTGGAGGTCATATGGGATATGAAATGACCAAGGCTATTGTCCTAACCCAGTTTTATTGGCCAAAGTTTGACCAATACATTAAATCATTTTGTACATCTTGTAATATTTGTCAAAAACTGGTTAATAAGGGGAATAACCCTACTGTATTCTCTTTAAATGAAAATTTGGAATTATCACATGCAAATATGTTGAAACCATACTATGCTAGACAGGACAATGAGACAAATGAACTGACGCAACGAACTGTTGACGGAGACGAAACGACAATGTTCCAACGAAATGACACCTCGACAAACGAAGCATCGTTAACGACACACGCTTACGACAACGAAAACAACGAAGACATATGGACATTACCGACAATCTGTGATATCGACAACGACGACAAATTTGACGACATATTGACAACGATTGATCTCGACGACGACGACAATGACATTGAAGACGATTTACAAACAGTAGCATCTGTGATAAGTCAGACAGACGTGGACAATACTGAAATCCCTGTACCAATCATGACTGACGACGGAAGTATAAATGACATACATATCTCTGACACTTTGACACAACAACAGCGACAAGACATTTTGACTATCCTTGACGAGTATAAAGCTATCTTTTCTAACAAACCTGGGCGCACTGATAAAATAACACATTCAATTGTGCTGACAGATCTGAGACCAGTCAAATGTAGACCATATTCTATTCCTCTCCATTACAGATCTAATTTAGATAAAGAAATTTTAGACTTAGAGAAGAATGGCATTATTCAAAAATCGATGTCTCAATATTCTTCACCGATTGTCCTGGTGAAAAAGAAAGACCAGACAATCCGCTTGTGCATCGACTATAGAGTATTAAATACAAGAACAACAACGGATGCAGAACCTATGAACAGTTGTGAAGATCTTATTTTAAATATGGCTCAATCATCCTTATTTTCTAAGACAGATTTAGCGAAAGGATATTGGCAAGTTCCACTACACCCTTCTTGTAGACATATAATAGCATTCGCAACACCTCTCGGTTTGTACGAATGGATATATCTAATGGTGAGACGGTGACATACCCTCTTTATTTCCCATTTTAAATGCTGCTACTTGGTTCCAGTATATATTTTTTATTATTCTTAAATCTTTCCCATCAATGTTGATATCTTCCAACATTTTAATCAGCTCATCATGTTTTACTTTATCAAATGCCTTTGTATAAGCATAAATATATGTCCCTCTGTTTCTCTATTGACCTTTCTATTAGTGTTCGTAATATATATATATTGCATTGTTTGTACCCTTTCCTTCCATAAAACCGTACTGTTCTTCACTAATTTCCATTTTAATTTTCTTTCTTGTTCTTCTCATTATAATTCTAGTAGAAGCTTAGTGACATGGTTTATGAGGTTAGTTGTACGAAAATCTTCACATTCAATTGCTCCTGGTCTCTTTGGCATTGCTATAAATACAGATTTACCATATCGCTCGGTAAATATCCACTGTTGTAAATATCATTTAGCATTTTGGTTAATTTATCTACCCCAAATTCTCCCAATACTTCTAATTCTTCTACTGTGATTTCATCTGGCCCAGCTGTTTTTCCTTTCTTCATATGTTTCATAGCGTCAGCGACTTCATCTTTTAGAATAGGTGGGCCTTCTACTTTCTTCTGTTAATTCTTCCCTTTCTCCATTATATAATTCTCTTATATACTCATTCCACCTCTACATTATAGCACCTTTCTCAAAAAATATATTTCCTGTTTTTGATTTCAAACACCCTGTATTTATTATTATATATCTTCCTGTGAGCTCACTAATTTGTCTGTACATACTTTTTTTTTTATCTTTAATGAAATTTATTTCAATTTGTTTGCATTGCTCGTTTAACCAACTTTCTTTTGCCTTCACACATTTATCTCTTATTTCTTTATTTATCTTAGCTTACTCTTGTTTGTCATTTATATTCTGTTTCCTTTTGTCCATCAGCATTAAGATTTCTTCATTCATCCATTTTTTTCTTAGCTTTTTGGCTTCTCTCCGGTAATATTTCTTTGCTAGTTTGATGAATGGAGTCCCTTAACATTTCCCATTGTTCATTTATACTCTGTATTTTAGCTATCGCATTGTACCTATTTTTCGCAGTCACTCTGTATTGTTCTTGAATTTCTTTATCTACTTTCAGAACCTCTTTATTAAGTCTCAGGTTCTTAACCATTTCCCCCCCCCCCCTCTTTTTTCTCTCATTTTTTTTCCTCCTGGGCATGCCGGTGTGCTGGGAAATGAACAGGCGGACAGATTGGTTGACTTGGCAAAACTTGGTGGCGTATTGATGCATGACAAAACAGACGTGGTTGCGGCCTTGTGGGAGCACGTGTACACCTCGGAGGAGCAAATTGATCACCATAGTCTGGTAAGAATGAGACAGCGAGGTGTGACGAGGGGATCTGGCCGACGATCGACGCTCAGAGGAAAGGCGAGACGGACATATAATCAGATTACTACTGGAACTGTTAGTGTTGGAACTCTTCGCTGGCTGCTGAGGATGGGGACGGAGCGCTTATGGGAATGTCCCAAATGCTGTGATGTCGGTTCCTAAATCAATCAATCAATCAATCAATCAATCAATCAATCAATCAATCAATCAATCAATTCCCCTCTCTTTAATCTTACTTTTATTTGTCCACATAGTGGTACATGATCACTATTACCGTCAGCACCAGGCATTATCTTTACATTAATTAATGCATTTCTAAATCTTTTATTAATAAGCATGTAGTCAATTTGATTGCTTATTTTCATATCAGGGCTTTTCCATGTGTATAGTCGTCTTTTATGGTGTTTAAACCATGTGTTTCCAATTATCATATCATTAATATTTGCCCATTCTATTAGTTTCTCTCCTCGTTCATTTCTTGTACCTAAACCGTAATTCCCCACTATATCCTCTATTTTTCCCTTTCCTACTTTTGCATTAAAATCTCCCAGTATTATTTTTATTTCTTGTGATCCAATTTGAGCTATTGCCATTTCTATTTCATCGTAAAAGTGTTGTATTTCTTCTTCACTACTGCTTGTTGTTGGTGCATATACTTGTATAATATTTATATCTATTGGTTTGCCTTTGATTTTGACCATTATAACTCTATCTGAAATACACCAGTATCCATTCATAGATTTTGCTGTTTTTTCATCAAATATTATTCCTACACCTTTTTCATGTGTGTCCCCTCCAGAATAAATTATTGTGTGTTTGTCGGTTATAATTTTGCCAGATCCCTTCCATCTCATCTCACTTATGCCTAGTATATTCATTTTCATGTTTTCCATTTCTCTTAAAACATTGTTTAACTTTCCTAGCTCATTTAATGTCCTAACATTCCATGTTCCTACTCTAAATTTATTTAGTTTAGTTATAGTTTTAGTTTTGCCATCAGTAGCTGGATGACGGTCTGGTGTCACCTGTGGCTCATGACTGTCCCTACCAGACGAGGATGTCCTAAGACAGCCATTAACGTCGTTCACTATTTCTGAAATGTGTGTCGCCATGAAATCTTGGGAACATAATGTGGTGGTTTCTCCTTGCCTTTCACATTCACATGGTAGTCTTTTAACTCTGCCTTTGACAGCCATTTCTAACTGTCAGGACAAGTGAGTGCCCTGCTCTGCTCAGCGGCAGAGTTGTCCATTTATTCCGGTGGATACTCGGTCCCCAGAGCTGTGTTAGCCACACAGTAGTGTGTTTCCATCCTCTAACCACGTGGAGGTGCAGTTGGGATTTTCCCTTCATAAAGTTATGGTCTATGACCAAATCTCTCCAGTACTTTTAGAGGACCGTAAATATATGTCTGACATAATTCAATAAAGGATTAAAGGTAATGAAACCAAATATCTTCGCTTTTGCATCGACAAGAGTTTTATTTGTTCCTTGAAACTGTTTATTTAATATATTTAGTTTTTAAAGATATCGGCGAAATAACTCACAAATGCCGTACCATCGACCGTTAACAGATTTTTTTTTTTTTTAAATTTCAGGTTTGTTACTTAAAAAATCACTAAAGGTATGAAAAAGTTCCATAAATATTTTCAAGCAGTTCCCTTTCGAGAGCCATCTTACTTCAGTGTGAAGTATAAGTCTCACATGGTCTTCATTTTGTTCTTCACAAAATAACTTGAAGAGACGTTCATATTTGGCACTGACATTAATATCATCAATACACTTTATAAATAAATTTAGTACTTCATTTAGAACAGGCAAAATGTTTTTTAGCTGCCAGGTTTTCCCTGTGAATAACACAATGCGCAAGAAGTATTTATGGATTCTCATCTTTCATCAATTTTAAGCAACCATTTTTCTTCCTCATCATATTAGGGTACCATCTTCAGCACAAGATGTTATATTTTTCATTGGCATATTATTATATAGAACCTGTTTTGCTGTATAGCTGTTAATCTTGGAATATAAATGAACAAATTAGGAAGAGATTGGACGCAACAGAGATGTGGTTCCTTAGACTAATGTTGCGAATTCCTTGGACTGCCAAAGTAACTAACGACGAATGCCTTAAAGAGGCTGGCGAAACTAGAACATTATATACAACAATAAGAAAGAGACAAACATCTTTTTTTGGTCATGTGACGAGAAGAGAGGCGCTGGAGAACATCGTGACAACTGGAAAGATCGAGGGGAAGAAAGGCAGAGGCAGACCACGAGAAATGATGCTGGACGGATTGCGACGGTGGCAGGGAGGAATATCAACGACAAGTTGATCCAGAAAACCAAGGACAGAGATCTGTGGAGAGTCATGAACACCTACGCCAGTCGGCACGGCACTTGATGATGATATTATTGACATCTAAGTAACTGTTCAGCTTACTATATATATATATCTTTGGAAGTAGTGGTCCTTTCTAATGATTTACAGAACAACATTTCTTCAGAAAAATCATCTTTATCAATATATCTTACGTAAGTATAAGTCCCACCTTCTCCACCGTGTCGCGTTGTGTTATAACGTGCTGGTATGGGAGCCTGTCGTTCAGAAAGCAATGGCAAACTACTGAACGTAACACTTGCCTAGTACATCAGCAGCAGCTGAAAAATGCTAGTGTTGACTGCAACGTCCCGTAAGGGATACGCTAAAAAAAAAAAGTTATAAGTAGGCCTCACTGTCTCTCAAAGTTGATTCATCCATTTGCACCGATAATTTTCTTGTTTTCAGTTTTTCAGCAAGTTATATTTCAATATCCTCGCTCATTTCGTCTATTCTTCTGCTAACAGTATTGTTACTTAGTGGCATAGCTTGAACGTCTTTGTCATCTTTGTCCAGAACCGTTTTAAGAAATGCTCATATTGATGGTTTGATTAAATTCTTCCCTATAGTATGACTTTTCCCAGATTTAGCGATGAGTAACGAAATTTGATAACTAGCCTGAAGAGAACGATTGATAGTTGCATTATGAGCAGTAAATAGAGACTTTAATGTTACTCTTTTTTTTCTCAACATTTTTCTTTAAAGTTTGAAAGTAATTCAAATCTGAATTAATATGAGCATTATGTTTCGCCTTCAAATATGCCTCAAGACGACCTCGTTTCATTGATTCGTTGGTCAAGCATTGTTGGCACGAAAGACAAAAAGGTGACCGTTTATCGTGGACGGTGGATATAATACCAAATTTTAAATATTCCTCCAAATACTGACGGATTTATTTCTTGCTTGCACCACTCATTTCACTATGGGCTGAAATAAATAAATATAATATCAATTAAAAACTAAAAAAGAAAAAAAAAATATGAACTGGAGTAAATTTAGGCTAAAAATGCATATTTAAATATGTATGGCACATTTACCCTACCGCAAAAACAAAAACAAAACAAAACATACTTTTTCATTTGACAAATCTTTCTGAAAAATGATGCTTCTAGAACTGAAATTAATAAAAATATTTAAAAAAAAAACCAATTGAATTTACATACCATTTATATATCACTCATATTACTTATATTTATACAATGTATATATGTTTTAAAACAACGAGACTTTTACAACAATGTAACGGACGCTTATTTCAATTTAACACCAACGGTGAATGCTGAGCGTTACTGCGAAACACTGCAGAAACTGAGATCCCGGCACTAAGCATTTCACGTCATTCAGAACAAATAGCGCGAAATGCTTAGTGCTGACCCAGTATAATCAGTAGTTCATCTCTAACGTCTAAGAATGAAATTACGGCTACTAACATGGCAGACAGAAGTTACTTATACAGGACGTTTACCCAGCTCGAGTAGCGACTGAGAGTCGCCATACGGTTAACTTAAACTCTGTACGAGTCCATTTTCGAATTGCGCCCCATAACAATCGAATTACACCCCCCCCCCCCCCCCCCTGTGAGGCGTGGGCTCCACGTTGGGAAACACTGTTTTAGAGAAAACAATAATGAAGGGGCATATGCTCGGGACTCTTCCGAATACGAAGGCCAAAGAGAAGACGGGTGCAGTATGTGGCAGATGATCTCCAGATGGGTGTATCGGAAGCGGGACATCTTTCTTATGACCTGTAGCCGAAGGAGAAAAGACGAAAGAAAGACTGATGTTTCCTTTGCTACGGTGCTAAGAGGTAGAGAGTAACTCTGACTTCGTTATGGCCAAAGAAGAAAAGGTGTAAAAAGAGAGAGAACCTCCGCACCGCCCTCAACTGACAAAAAAGATGATAGTAATTAGGTAAACATATACGAGCCCTTGGACAGGGGCCTCAACTCTGGACAATAACTATCATATTTGAGGCCCAGACAATGTATTAAGGTGTTAGATTGTGGTAGAAATAGTGGTTGTAAAAACTAAAAAGAGACTGAACAAACAAATCAAGAACAGTACAAAATTAGCTCTTTATTTATCTCTTCTAACAGAACGTGTTGGATAACATTAAATTTCACATCCAATACAGATGTTCAATAACAGATACAACAGACAACTGCATATATCAAACATCAACCAATAACAGATGTTCAATAACAGATACAACAGACAACTGCATATATCAAACATCAACCAATAACAGATGTTCAATAACAGATACAACAGACAACTGCATATATCATACATCAACCAATAACAGATGTTCAATAACAGATACAACAGACAACTGCATATATCATACATCAACCAAGGGTGGTCCCTATCCAGTCACCGGAACCTAAGACAACAGGGCACACCAAGTACCACAACACAGGTGTTCCAAGCAGTAGCTGAATAGAATGACACAATAAAGGACTTTGACTCAGACAACAATAAGACACTACAAAAACATAAGTTACGCAACATAAATCTTAAGATGCGACATAAACAAAAGAGTTGTGACACAATTAACTGCCTCGCCATAAACCCAGGCCTGCTGACACTAACTAGTCACCCATTCCACTGCAAAACCTTTCGGGGTGAAAAGTAACAAGCTTACTATAGACATTGGCGCCTCATGACCGTGTGGGGTGGACTACAGAAAAGACCGGTTCTACCTGTGCACGCGTTTTTATACTGGGGTCGGAACGACTCCCAGAGTTCCAGACCAATCATACAGTACGCGCCCTCTGGTGGAGTTCCATCATCATCGCGAGCCGAGTACAGACCGATAAGTTTTCTGGAAGGCTGTTATGGGAGCGAAGTTCTTCAAAGGACATACTGAATAAATAAATGAATGATGGCCATACAATCTCCACAACTAGTTGTACAGTAGGTGGATCTGGTGCTTATCTGGCCTTGATGACTGAATTTGCACTAGGGACACCATCAATAAGAATTAACATTTCCATAGTTCTTGATCCAGCAAAGATCCAGTCTGTAGAGGAAAAGTTTCTTTCGATCACACTGAGCTAACTCCTGGCCATGTTTTGGTGGGATTTATGTGTTTGTCACCGATTTTACTGCTGTTTTACTATTGTCGACCCCAAATACACAAACTCGTGGATCACCTTCAATTCGTAGTTTGAAATTTTTATTGACGGAGGCGCACCAGCATCTTGTTCCATCAACTGTGTTTTATTTAGGCTAATGGTGAGCCCAAAGTCTTTGCAGGCGGTTGCAAAACGATCTACGAGCCGTTGGAGATCTTCTGCTGTATGAGTAGTCAGTGCTGCATCGTCTGCAAAAAGTAGTTCTCTTACGCATCTTGATCTTATTTTGGTCTTTGCCTTGAGTCTTGATGGGTTAAAAAGTTTGCCATCAGATCTTGTGTGGAGGTATATGCCTTCAGTGGCAGTCCCAAATGCCTGCCTTAGGAGAACGGCGAAGAAGATACCAAAGAGTGTAGGAACAAGCACGCAGCCCTGCTTTACTCCACTGCTGATGCTGAATGACTGGGATGTTGAGCCGTCAAATAAAATGGTCCCCTGCACGTTTTCGTGAAATGATTTCACGAGACTAAGAAGGGTGGGTGGACATCCAACATTTTCAAGGACCTTAAAAAGGCCGCTTCTGCTCACGAGGTCAAATGCCTTTGTGAGGTCGATGAAGGCAATATAAAATGGCTTCCTCTGTTCTCTGCACTTCTCTTGGAGCTGCCGTAGTGAGAAAACTATATCAATGGTGGACCTGTTGGGTCTAAATCCGCACTGCGATTCGGGGTAGATTCTTTCAGCAAGAATGTGCAATATTTTAAGGATTACTCTGTCAAAAATCTTGCCTGTAATGCTGAGTAGAGAAATGCCGCGATAGTTGCTGCAGTCGCTTCTGTCGCCTTTGTTTTTATAAAGGGTAACGATGTTTGCATCTTTCATATCTTGTGGTACTGATTTTTCTTCCCAGCAGAGATGACATATTGCAGACAGTTCTGGGATGATTGTTTCTTTGCTACATTTTAAAATTGCAGGTGGAATACTATCTTTTCCTGGTGCCTTGCCGGATTTGAGAGAGTCTAGTGCTTCGCTGATTTCTGTGAGGCATGGTTCGTTATTCAGGACATGCATGGCTGACTGTTGATCGATGGCTTCCAGAGCTTCTTCACTGACAGTGTTATCCACTGAGTATAGCTCTGAGTAGTGTTCTACCCAGCGATCCATGTGTTTCGCTCAATCTTTTATGATTACCCCCTCTGTTTATCGTAAAGCGGCCATCTTATTTTTTGATGATCCGACAACTTGCTTGATGCCCTCGTACACTCCTTTTATATTTTATATTTCCAGTGTCTGCACAAGTTTGAAATTGAGCAGAGAGCTGTAGCCAGTACCTGTTCGCACATCTTCTTGCCATCTGTTGTACTCTATTTCTGGCCGTTCGCAATGCCTGCAATTTTTTCTCTGAAGGTGATGTTTTATACATTGGGAATGCATGTCTCTTTATCTCCAGGACTGGGAGCATCTCTTCAGAGTGTGCTTCAAACCAGTCGGTTGACTTAGTTTGCTTCTTGTTAAATGTTGATAGTGCTGTATTGTAGACGGTGTCGCGAAAATGACTCCATCTCTCGGTGGAATTTCCGTTTGTGGGCCCAGGCAGAGTATCCGATAGAGCCTGCATGAATTTGTTGACCTTCTCTTTATTTTGGGTGCCGCTGGTGTCAATGCGTGGTCTTCCTTCTGTTCTGCTTCTGTAGATTCTCTTGGGCTTTATCTTAACCTTGCTGGAGACGAGTGAATGGTCGGTGTCGCAGTCAGCACTATGATAGCTGCCAGTCAGCCGTACATTTGCGGAGATTGCTGCGTTTAGTTAGCACCAGGTCGAGTTGGTGCCAGTTCTTTTGATCTGGGGCGCCTCCATGACACCTTGTGTTGAGGTTTCGTGTCAAAGAAGGTGTTGGTCACGCACAGATTATGGTGGCTGCAGAATTCCAAGAGACGTTGTCCATTGTCATTGATCTTCCCAACGCCAAACTGTCCTAGACATGAAGGCCAAGATTTGTGGTCGGAGCCAACCCTGGCATTAAAATCCCCCAGGATAAAATGATGTTGTTTCTCTGGTGTTTCACTGACGTCTTTGCTAAGGTCGTCATAGAACTTGTCTTTAGATTCTGATGCTGCAGTTAGTGTTGGGGCGTAAACGCTTATAATACTAACTGGGCCTGCCTCTGTCTGCAGTTGGAGCTTCAGTATTCGTTCAGTGCCGTCACTTGGTGGTATGATGGAATTAAGCAGCTTGTTTCTGATAGCGAAGCCAACTCCCTGCTCCCTGGTCTCTTCGCACGGCTTGCCATGCCAGTAGAAAGTGACGTCCCTCTCCTTGATGTTTTCAGATTCTTGGAGTCTGGTCTCTTGCAGGGCGACAATGTCTATCCCCAGTCTTAGTAGTTCGTTGTTTATCACTGCAGTTTTGCGGGCATCCACAATCTCGTTTAGATCTTCTGAGATGCCAGGGGCCATGGTTCTTACGTTCCATGTTCCCAGCCTTAGGGCCGGTTGTTTTGTTTTTTTCTTGTTGCTAGGTGTATATATTGCGGTCCATGTGTCAGGATTTTCCCCCTAAGCTCCACACACCCTCAGGAGCAGATGAACCGTGGCGAGACAGCACCTTATTGACTGGGGGATGCCCAGCTTAGGCGGGCGGTAGCTGTCTAGTGTGATACGATGATCTCTCCCATCGTCGGAAGTAGCCCCTGGCGTCTTGCTCTACACCAGTCGAGCATTAAGACTTATAACCGGTAAATGCTGCTTCCCGTGTTGTGTCACCGCTTTACGCGGTGCTGAAAAGTGACCTTTTCAGGGCACAAGCCTGGGCAATGGTAATCGGAAAACCAGCTGTTGCCCAGTAGCAAGTTCCCCCTCTCCACGTCGCCGATGTTTGACCTGGTAACAAAGTGGATGGAATAACACACACATGCACGCACGCACGAATGCACGCACGTACGCACACACACACACACACACACACACACACAAACACACACACACACACACACATAAAACACACATACACACAAACAATCAATATGACGCAGACATTCCACGGATGATTAAAAACCACACAGACACTAGCGATCGTTTCGACCGAAGTTTTTATCAACGGAATAACATGCACAAAAGGATTAAAAATATACGTACACAAACAACACAAATGTAAACTTCCATTGGCGCATGACTGATCCATGAAAATTAAGGAACATATGGCACAACCCCATTAAACAAGTTAACCTAACATTATTGAGAATATGAATCTTAGCGGTGGCAACAGATGGGTGTGAGTCATGAAGCAAATGGCAATGGCCAAAGATGAACATCAATGTTATTGAGCTGAAACGTTACAGAACAATTCTCAGAATATCGCGGATCAAGAAGAAGACAAATTATGACCTCCTACAAGACCTGAACATGGAAGAGGACTAGCTGGCCAACAGTTTCATATCTCGGAAGCTGTCAGGCTTGTGCTACATCAAAGGTCACAGTGATTTGGAGAGCAGTGATGGGAGGTACGATTGCTAGAAGAAGAGACAGGGATCCACCAGCACGAAGAACGACACAGGACATTGAAGACAGGTTCGGCATGAGGGTGCAAGAACTGGGGGATGTGACCAGAGATGAAGAGGGTTTGGCGCGCCGAGATGACAGAGACGTTTTGCAAAGAACCTACTCCAAGGTGATGATGATGCTCATAAGTCTATTATTTTTTTAATTCAACCTAATTCTGGACATATTTCGATAAAACCCCATCTCGAATGCTTCTATACGTTTTCCCGGATCTTTATGCATTAACCATTTTTCAGAGCCATACAATGCAAATGGTCAGATTACATACGCAGGAGTCTTTTTCTAAATCTAATTGCATATTCTTTAATCTTATGATTTTGTGTGTCTCCCCGAACGCCATCTTTGCAATTGAATTTCTAATTCTAATATCTGTGTCACAGTTGAAGCAATCAGGAATATATACATATATATATATATATATATATATATATATATATATATATATATATATATATATATATATATATATGATTATCAGAGATGAGAGATTCTTCAAAGGTGGATATAGGAAGCAGACTAGAGAAAGAGGAGTAAGAAGAAAAGTAGAAACAACAACAACAACAACAACAACAACAACAACAACAACAACAACAACAACAATAAACATAATAATAATAATAATAATAATAATAATAATAATAATAATAATAATAATAATAAAAGTAAAACAAAACAAGTCGCATAGCATAAACCCGCTGTGGGCATGTGAAAATAATAAACTCTATGAAGATGAAACAGTATTGGTGGTGGATAATTCAACAAACCTACAACAGTTGTTTGACATTGTAGTAAGAGAGAGTTAAAGGAAAGGACTCTCCTTGAATATCAAGAAAACAGTAACAATGGTGATATCAAAGAAAATGGTGACACCAAAATGTGACAATGAAATAGAAGTGCAAATTGTTAACCAAGTGGATAATTTTAAATTCCTAGGGGCATTTATAACAGATGAAAGATGTACAACAGAGATTAATAGCAGAGTAGGGCAAGCAAAAGCCGCACTTAAGAAAATGAAGATTATCTTATGCTATCACTGAATGTAGGAAATAGAGTGCTGAAATGCTATATAGAACCAATTTTGCTGTATGACAGTGAATCTTGGAATGTAAATGAACAAATTAAGAAGAAATTAGAAGCAACAGAGATGTGATTTCTGAGACGAATGTTGCGAATTCCTTGGATTGCCAGAGTAACTAAAAACGACTGCCTGAAACAGGCTAATGAAACTAGAACATCATATACAAGAATAAGAAAGAGACAAACATCTTTCTTCGGTCATGTGATGAGAAGAGAGGCATTGGAGAACATCGTGACAACTGGAAAGATCGAGGGGAAGAGATGCAGAGGCAGACAAAGAGAAATGATGCTGGATGGATTGAGAGGTGGCATGGAGGAATATCATCAGCAAAGTTGATCCAGAAAACTAAAGACTGAGATCTGTGGAGAGCCATGGACGCCTACGCTAGCCGGCACGGCACTTGATGATGATGATAGGCATGTGAAGTGTTAGAATTATAGTGTGTTTACGTTTTTTTTTGCCCCAATATAAAATTCAATATCTTGGGAACCAACTGAGGGAAAATGATGAGATTTAGCATATAACCTTATCATTATGTCGACCCAACAAAACAATTTTTATTCCGGAGATTGTACAGCAGATTTCAATTTTTGTTTATATGCGGTATATAATTTACGGCTCAGAGATTAAGTCCATCATTTTAAAAGTATTACAGCTTCACCAAGACATCCACGCTGTTTTTTTGAAATTGTCTCGCGGTTTTCGTTTTGCCACAAACTGCGCGCATTTATATGGGATTGTTCAGAGGTGTCTCTGATGTGGGTTCTTTCATGAAACGTGATTATATAAATAAATATATAAATAAATCTTACCATTAATATAATATTAATAGCTAATATTTGAATGTGTGAATATTGTTCAATGGGATTAAAAGTGAAATTGTGTACACTTCAAAGCATTGCTATGAAGTTGTACACATATTTTTGTCAAGAAGCTGATCGCAGGAAACTGTTTCAACTGTTACAAATCCCGAAAAAAGAACAGTGCATGCATTGAATTTTAGTAAACGGTCATTTCGTCAATGGGTGCAAGAATCTGGAATGAAACCAACACGCGATAAGCAAACGGTAGGTAGAAAGGCAATTGTAGACAGCTTTGACAAGGATGTCATCAGGTGAGTTATTATAAAAATGATTGATGCCAAAGAAACTGTGACTGTAAGAAAACTGAGGGTTTTGTTGAGAAAGAACAATAACATAGCGCTATCCAAAACAACTTTGTGGAAAATTATAAGGACATTAGGCTTCACTTTTAGAAAGTACAAGTGAGGTAGAAATATCCTTTGCGAACAACCGCATCTGGGAGCCATGAGAAGCAGATACCTACGTGAAATAAGGGAAATGCGCAAAGAAAATTATGACATAGTGTATTTGGATGAGACGTGGATCAATGCGCACCACACAAGTGAAAAGGAATGGCAATCAATGGATGGAAAGATAAAGCGTTATGTGCCCAGTAGTAAAGGACAGCGTTTGGTCATAGCCTATGCTGGTAGTACTCATAATGGCTTACTACAGAATGCTGGGCTCGTGTTCGTATCAAAGCATGCAGACAATAGGAATTATTATAATGAGATGAATGGTAATGTATTTAGAGATTGGCTCGAGAATACAGTACTTCCATCCCTTGATAGACCGTCTTGTCTAATCATGGACAATGCATCATATCACAATGTTGTTGCCCAAGAAGACAAAATACCTACGGCATTGAGCACAAAGGAAGCAATAAAGATATGGCTCCGAACGGAAAATATACCATTTCCAGAAACATATTTCAAGCTACAGTTATTGTCCCTTATAAAACAGGCGCAAAAAAGCAAGAAATATCAAATCGACAAGTTGATAGAAGACATGGCCATAGGTGCTTGAGACCTCCGCCGTATAATTCTCATTTAAACCCTATAGAACTTGTAGTGGGCTAAAATTAAAGGGCAGGTGGAAGCTGCCAATACTACATTCAGATTGTCTGACGTCAAGATACTAACCCAGTCCGCGCAATTAAATATTGATAAAAGTTACTGGAGAAAATGTGAGGACCATGTGTTGAAAGAGGAATAGGACTATTGGAGAAAGGATGGATTGAATTTTATGCAACCGAGAGCAATCATCAACCTACTGGAATCGTCCGACACAGATTAAGGTCTGAGCAGATCGCAGACCTTAATCTACGTACACACTTACTGGGATATTTTGCTCCAACTATTCAGACGAATTGCAGGCCCTAAACATTACAACATCAGCATAATGTCAATGGCAACAGTTTGTATTTCACAATGATGAATTTTCAATTCCGCAAGCCCTCAGCGGTGACAAACAACTGTATTGAAACACACACACACACACACACACACACACACACACACACACACACACACACACACACACACACACACACACACACAACGCATTGAATACCAACAGAAGAGTAATACTGCGGTGGAAACTGACATATTGTGGCATAACAAGAAACTTGAGAGCAAACACGCTGTCAAATTGGGGGACAACACACGTGCATACGAATCAATCTACAAACTTCAATGAAAAGAGGACCAACATCACTGACAGCTATTTTCATAGTGCAAAACAGGTAATCATGTTCCGTCTTTGAACGGTAAACAGCAGAGTAGACAATCTTTCACGAAGACTCAAAGCGGGTCTGTCATACATGTGTACGTGTGAACAAGCTACACAGACAGCTGAACAGATCCTTAAAAATGGAAACATTATGACTAAATTGCGGTATCATTTCTGGTCACTCCATACGCACATTAACGCACAGCTATTTGGAAACTTTCACGAACTCAATATAAAAAGCTAACATGAATACTTGTGTACACATTATTAACCAGCAGCTGAAGAAACAAGAAGGAAATGAAAAATAAGGTAAGAAATATATTCCTTCTACTTTCCTGTCAATTTACAAATTATTTACCCCATGCCTCTGTAAATTCTCTGTCTTTACTAATATTACACATTGCACCCCTCTCGGGATTCTCCATGGTGAAGTGGTCAAGCCGTCTGACTCGGGCTCCGAAGGTTGTATGTTCGATTCCGGGCCGCGTCCTTCATTTCACGAGTGCATTTTTTTCGGAGACTCCCGAGGGTCGTCGCTGGAGCTACGGAGTTCGTGCTTTGTGCGACGCTTTCCGCGCTGCGGAAAGAAACTGAGCCATATGGGATAAAAACCCGGTGCAATGCAGTCGACCCTGTCGACTTTTAAGCTACTTCTTTTATTGCACCCACTCCCATACGAATCCGGATACGCCTTGTGTCGTCATGTGAATTGGCGGGGCATTCATTACTGTAAAAACAAGTTTGTTAGCGAGAAATCACTAGTCTTTTAGCAAAACATCAAAGAAATGTCGCCGCTTTCGATGATTTAAGTTGCTTTTGGACCTATCAAAGACATATTCCTTGGGTGGGGGTAAATATAAGACGACAGGAAAAATTTCATAACGATGCAACAGACAGTTTTCAAAATAATTAATCGTGAATGACGGCATTCATTTCTGGACATACTATAGGATTATCATAAACCTGCTGTGGGTGTGTGAAGTGTTAGAATTAGGACTATCATAAGCCAGCTGTGGGAGTGTGAAGTATTAGAATTAGGACTATCATAAACATGCCGTGTGCATGTGAAGTGTTAGAATTAAGACTATCATAAACCTGCTGTGGGCATGTGTAGTGTTAGAATTAAGACTATCATAAACCCGCTGTGGGTGTGTGAAGTGTTAGAATTAGGACTATCATTAACATACCGTGGGTGTGTGAAGTGTTAGAATTAGGATTATCATAAACTCGGTGTGGTTGTGTGAAGTGTTAGAATTAGGACAATCACATTCTAAGGCCTGAATGCACCCATGAATATGTGGTCAGTCTTTCCCTCCCATAGCAAACGTCGAGTGTAGGCATCGGACTCTCATATAACCACGCTTATGCCAGTGTCTTGCAATTATTATACCAAAGACATAATAATAATCATCATAATAATAGCTGTAATAATTATAAACATCATTATAATCAAAATCAGTGGATGAAATCCATTAGGATTTTGGCGTGGAAAGGAAGTGGAAATTAAGTGCTGAGATCTTGGCTCACAACCCTGTATGATATTTAGAGAAACATAGTTGCTCATTGGTTACTGACAAGCATTAAGAAGATATGCACAGTAACATTAAAAAATGCAAATACGGTTAACGCAAGGAAACTAGGCCAAACAGAATAGATGTAACGTTAGTATACCTTGGTACACATCGTCCAGTTAGTGACAATTTCTCTATACAAATATGAGAGGGGGGAGTTGAGGTGGGGGAGGGAGGTGGAAAAGCACCATATAGTCAGTACTCCCCCAGGCATTTAAAGGTGTCCTTTACTGTACCGATACCTCGCTACAGTCAATGCAACTGACATCAGGATAGAAACCATTTGTCTATTTAAAATTAGTCAACCAAAACGGAGCCTTTGAATTGAGACCCTCTAAGATAACATAAAATACGGGACGGTGGCATGGAGGGATATCAGCAGAGTTGACGCAGAACACCAACGACCGAGATTTGTAGACAGCTGATCCAGAACACCAACGACCGAGATTTGTAGACAGCTGATCCAGAACACCAACGACCGAGATTTGTAGACAGTTGACGCAGAACACCAACGACCGAGATTTGTAGACAGTTGACGCAGAACACCAACGACCGAGATTTGTAGACAGTTGACGCAGAACACCAACGACCGAGATTTGTAGACAGTTGACGCAGAACACCAACGACCGAGATTTGCAGACAGTTGATCTAGAACATCAACGACCGAGATTTGTAGACAGTTGATCTAGAACACCAACGACCGAGATTTGTAGACAGCTGATCCAGAACACCAACGACCGAGATTTGCAGACATTTGATCTAGAACACCAACGACCGAGATTTGTAGACAGCTGATCCAGAACACCAACGACCGAGATTTGCAGACAGCTGATCCAGAACACCAACGACCGAGATTTGCAGACAGTTGATCCAGAACACCAACGACCGAGATTTGCAGACAGCTGATCCAGAACACCAACGACCGAGATCTGTAGACAGAGAGAGAGAGCGAGAGAGAGAGAGAGAGAGAGAGAGAGAGAGAGATAAACAGAGAGAGAGAGAGAGACAGAGAGAGAGAGAGGGAGAGAGAGAGAGGGAGAGAGAGAGAGGGAGAGAGAGAGATGAAGTCCTAAGCCAATTGGCAAAAGACACGATGATGATTACAATGCCTGCCTGCCTGCCTGTCTGTCTGCCTGTCTGCCTGCCTGCCTCCTGTCTGTCTGTCTGTCTGTCCGTCTGTCTGTCTGTCCGTCTGTCTGTCTGTCTGTCCGTCTGTCTGTCTGTCTGTCTGTCTGTCTGTCCGTCTGTCTGTCTGTCTGTCTGTCCGTCTGTCTGTCTGTCTGTCTGTCCGTCCGTCCGTCCGTCTGTCCGTCTGTCCGTCCGCCTGTCTGTCTGTCTGTCTGTCTGTCTGTCTGTCTGTCTGTCTGTCCGTCCGTCTGGTTGATCTCTCTCAAGACTATCTGTAATAACCAAGTAGTTGAAAGTGTTTACATTTCTACATGTTTATTCTTAACTCCTGTTCATTATTCACTCGCAACTGTAAACTTTTAACTCCTATTTATTACCTGGAAACTTTTACAGACCGTGAAAGGTAAGGTGTAAGCGTGTCATGTGTGTCTTTAGTGTCCATAGAACCAGCGGCCAGTAGTAAGTTCTGTTTGGCCATTGACATTTGTTAAATGGAACTCATTGAAGAGAGTGACACAACTCGCGTGGTGTATGCTTGTGACGTCAACCCTGTGAACAGATTAGTTGAATATAGAATACACGGCCCCTCACTTTGTCACAGAGAAAATTTGTTAAGCGATAATTTATAACTTTTCATGTATTCAGTTATGGTGCATGGAAACTGCTAGCAGCTGTTATAACTGACTTCATAGGAGTTGCCCGGGGAAAAATCCGCAGTTGTAGTTGCATGTTTTTCAACTAGAACAACTCTCAGTTCATCCCAGCAACAGAGATTTTTCTGGAAACGATGTTTGACGAGTAAGAAAACGTGACACTATACCACCATGTATATCAATCAATCAATCAATCAATCAACCAATCAATCAATCAATCAATCAATCTATCAATCATGTGCCATGCCGGAAAGCGTGGACGGTCATGACTCGCCATTTCACTCGATCACCAGAGTCGTGGATCATTTCAGTGTTCCTATCTCGTCCATGCCATGTGGCCAAGAAATCCAGGTATTTTCCTCCTGGTCTGTTCTCTTCGATCTTGCCAGTTGTCACTAAGTTCTCCAATCCATTTCTTCTCATAACATGTCCAAAATTATTTTACTGTCTACGTCTAATTTCTCTAATCAATTTACGATTGTCATTTGTCTCCCGTAGTACTTGGTCATTGGTTTTTCTGTCTGTCCATGGTATTCTTTGCATTTTCCCCAGAAACCACATTTCTGCAGCCATCAGACTGCTCATTGTCCAAGTTTCATATGCATACTAAAGAACAGGCTTTATGTATCCCCTCAACACTCTTTTTCTCGTTTCAATTGACATCTTTTTATTGGTCAGAATGTTTTTCATCTTGCTAACGGCTACTTCCGCCATGTCGATTCTTGTTCTAATCTCTTCAAGGCATCTCCCATCAGATATTATGACTGTTCCGAGATAATTGTACCTATTCACTTGTTGAAGAATATTCCCATTTACTTGTATATTACATTGTGGTACTTCGTTCTTCATAGTGACAACCATATGTATATATATACTAGCTGACCCGGCCCGGCTTCGCCCAGATACTGGAGGGGATCTATTTATCTATCAGTCTGTCTGTCTGCTTGTTTGTCTGTCTGTCTGGCTGACCCGGCCCGGCTTCACCCAGTCCCTAGTGGGGAGCATCTCATTTAATTCATATAAGTAGTCATATAAGCTCTCCCGTTCCCGACTATCTGTCTGTCTGTCTATCTGTCTGTCTGTCTGTCTGACCCGGCCCGGCTTCACCCAGTCCCTGGTGGGGAGCATCTCATTTAATTCATATACGTAGTCATATAAGCTCTCCCGTTCCCGACTATCTGTTTGTCTGTCTGTCTGTCTGTCTGTCCCGGCCCGGCTTCACCCAGTCCCTGGTGGGGAGCATCTCATTTAATTCATATACGTAGTCATATAAGCTCTCCCGTTCCCGACTGTCTGTCTATCTGTCTGTCTGACCCGGCCCGGCTTCACCCAGTCCCTGGTGGGGAGCATGTCATTTAATTCATATAAGTAGTCAAATAAGCTTCCGTTCCCGACTATCTGTCTGTCTATCTATCTGACCCGGCGTGGTTTCGCCCAGCTCCTGGCGCACAGTAACTTAAAAGAATGTCCTTCCACACACCATTCATTATTTTTAATGAAAACTGTTTTTAATCACCGACATGACAGTTGATAAGTTCTTTAAGCAGAAAAAGATGGGTTACAATGTTATGCATTATGCATTATTTTTATGAAAACTTTGAAAATGCCTTAAAGATTATATCATTATTTATTATAACTCATATGCCTGAAAATAACTATAGACAAAGAGTTTAACAATAGTGCAAGTAAGTCCAACAATATGACTATAAAGTATATAGAAATGTTATTAAAAGTTATGCCCCTTGAAATAACTTTTCTAGAGTGAAGTCCCCCTGCTATATAGAAATTATATAATGAAAAATGAAAAAGTAAATGTTATTAAATAAGTAGAAGATTTTACACACTAAGAAACTATTATAGTCGGTTGCACGGGAATGAAAGGAAGACGTGTAGAAAATTTCATCTCAATCAGATGTACCGTTATCGAACGCATCCAATACATAGCTGACCACAAACAGCCACATACACTCTGTTTTATATATATATATATATATATATATATATATATATATATATATATATATATATATATATATATATATATATATATATATATATATATATATATATCCATCCATCATGTGCCATGCCGGTAAGCGTGGGCGGTCATGTTCTGCCATCTCACTCGATCACCAGAGTCGTGGATCAGCTCCGTGTTTCTGTCTCGACCATGCCACAAGGCCAAGCC
Source organism: Cepaea nemoralis (assembly GCA_014155875.1). Taxonomy (NCBI): domain Eukaryota; kingdom Metazoa; phylum Mollusca; class Gastropoda; order Stylommatophora; family Helicidae; genus Cepaea; species Cepaea nemoralis. The sequence goes on along the minus strand of JACEFZ010003441.1, from coordinate 370,844 downwards.
ATCCAGGTACTTGCTTCTAGGTCTTCCCCTTGGTCTGTTCCCCTCGATCTTACCAGTTGTCACCAAATTCTCCAATCCATTTCTTCTCATAACATGCCCAAAAAATTTTGACTGTCTACGTCTAATTTCTCTAATCAATTTACGATCTTCATTTGTTTCTTGAAGGACTTGTTCATTGGTCTTTCTGGCTGTCCATGGTATTCTTTGCATTTTCCTCAGAAACCACATCTCTACAGCCATCAGATGTTTTTCAGCCTGACTGCTCATTGTCCACGCTTCACATCCATATAAAAGTACAGGTTCAATGTAGCATCTCAACACTCTTTTTCTCGTTTCAATTGACATCTTTTTATTGGTCAATATGTTTTTAATCTTGCTAAAGGCTACTTTTGCCATGGCGATTCTTGTTCTAATCTCTTCAAGGCATCTCCCATCAGATGTTATTACTGTTCCGAGATTTATCTATGATTTCACACAACATGATTTTCTTGGCATCTGTAAAGAAGGTAGTTTGCCATTGCTTTCCTTCCTAGCAGTGACCATACTGGTCAGTGACCGTAGCCATTGTCTCCTCAAAATAGAGATCCTCTGCCTACCGTCGTGAAGGTGGAGACCATAACCTACAACTATCTGTTGGCTGCTCTCCATCTTCATCCACCACCTGCACCCATGGCTTCACGTAACCCTGATCGGGGGGCTAAACGGGTACTCCACCTTGCCCAAGGGTGTCCCGTAGGCTAGAGGAGGGAAGGAGGCGCCTTACTTCTCCTTTGATAGGGGATACCCCTACCCCGCTACCCGCTTTATATATATATATATATATATATATATATATATATATATATATATATATATATATATATATATAAAAGTTCATAATAAATAATATAATAATGAATAATAGAAAGACAGAAGTCATTGTGATATCAAATAAACAGATTGTGCCTAAATGTTCAATTAAAATAGATGACATTATTTTGGGGCGAGTGTAGAAATTCAGGTACCTAGGCACATGGATAACGTCATATGGAAGATGCATCACTGAGATAAAGAACAGAATAGGACAAGCAAAAACTGCATTATATCAAATGAAGAACATTGCGTAAAATAAGTCATTGTCCTTGAAAGTTAGAAAGAGAGCTCTTGCTTTTTACATAGAACTAATTTTAACATACGGCTGCAAATCCTGGACAATTAATCAACAGGCGAAAAAATCCCCGGAAGTCTTGGATATGTTGCTTTAATAGAAGAATGCTGAAAATTAATTGCACACCCAAAATGAGCAATCGGGACATTTTGAGGGAAACTAAGTCGCAAAGACAACTTATCAACAACATCAGAAAGAGGCAGTCATCGTTTTTTGGCCACGCAATTTGTGGAGAGGTATGAACCCAACGCAAGCTGGCAAGGCACAGGATGATGATCACGATATAAAGCTCATACCATTGTGACTTACCAGTTACGTAACCAGCCAATCAAGCAAGTTTTGTACCCACAATGACGGTTGTGTCTCTAAAACTCCGAGACTTGCTTCTCGTTCTTGTTGTACGCTTTCACAGACTGCTTGCTGTTCGATCATCTCCTGTTATTATCCTCCCGCTTGTAAGGCTGCCTATTCCTTGATCGGCTAACGTCAATTTTGACCACGACTTCTTAAAAGCGTTAAATACCATTTATGTGGTCAACTGTTTGCCTATTTACTGAATGTAAACTTGCCAACAGATCACAACAGCAACAAATGACTGCGACGTCATGTAAAGGATATGCAACTAACTAATTGTTGTTTGTTCATCAAGAATGATGACGACCATCCATTTCATCCAGTGGCGTTGGAACTATGGAGCCGTGAGTTCTAAGATGGCTGATAAGGCCTATTTTGGCTCGAAATGTTCTTTGACAATGTGGGCAAAGAATGCTTGACGTTCCAGGAGGAGGATCTCCTGCAGTGGTTTTTCTAAACTAACTAATTATTAACTGTTTGACTATATTTTATTTCTTCCATCAGCGTTATTTTAAATCCCGTATTCTGTAGATCCTGAATGTGTTTTTTTGTTTTCATGAAAAGTGACTTTTCCATCTTTCTAAGGTCTCAATTTATATACCCTTCTCCTCCTAATCTATATGCTTAAAAAATTGCGAATAATGTTCGCGTATAGTGTCATGTCATCGATGATCTGTATAATTTACAAGTACAACTTGATGTCACGGATGATCTCTACAATTTACACATACAACTTGCTGTCATGGATGGTCTCTATAATTTACACATACGACTTGCTGTCATGGATGATCTCTACAATTTACACATACAACTTGCTGTCATGGATGATCTGTATAATTTACAAGTACAACTTGCTGTCATCGATGGTCTCTATAATTTACAAGTACAACTTGCTGTCATCGATGGTCTCTATAATTTACATGTACAACTTGCTGTCATGGATGGTCTCTATAATTTACATGTACAACTTGCTGTCATGGATGGTCTCTATAATTTACATGTACAACTTGCTGTCATGGATGGTCTCTATAATTTACATGTACAACTTGCTGTCATGGATGGTCTCTATAATTTACATGTACAACTTGCTGTCATGGATGGTCTCTATAATTTACAAGTACAACTTGCTGTCATGGATGATCTGTATAATTTACAAGTACAACTTGATGTCACGGATGATCTCTACAATTTACACATACAACTTGCTGTCATGGATGATCTGTATAATTTACAAGTACAACTTGATGTCACGGATGATCTCTACAATTTACACATACAACTTGCTGTCATGGATGATCTGTATAATTTACAAGTACAACTTGCTGTCATCGATGGTCTCTATAATTTACATGTACAACTTGCTGTCATGGATGGTCTCTATAATTTACATGTACAACTTGCTGTCATGGATGGTCTCTATAATTTACACGTACAACTTGCTGTCATGGATGATCTCTATAATTTACATGTACAACTTGCTGTCATGGATGGTCTCTATAATTTACATGTACAACTTGCTGTCATGGATGGTCTCTATAATTTACACGTACAACTTGCTATCATGGATGGTCTCTATAATTTACATGTACAACTTGCTGTCATGGATGGTCTCTATAATTTACATGTACAACTTGCTGTCATGGATGGTCTCTATAATTTACACGTACAACTTGCTATCATCGATGGTCTCTATAATGTACAACTTGATACCGTCGATATCTGTATAATGTACACGTCCCAACTGATATCATCGATATTTTTATAATTCACGCGTACAATTTGATTTCATGGATGTTCTGCATAATTTACGAGTACAACTTGATGTCATCGATGATCGATATAATTTACATTTACAACTTGATGCCATTGAAGATCTGTATAATTTACACGTACACCTTGATGTCATCTTTATCTGTATAATTTACATGTACAACTTGATGCCATCGATGATCTGTATAATTTACGAGTACAACTTGATGCCATCGATGATCTGTATAATTTACGAGTACAACTTCATGCCATCTATGATCGGTATAATTTACATGTACAACTTGATGTCATCGATATCCGTATATGAGTTGAGTTGAGCTGAGCTAAGAACTGACATCACTGCACTCAGGACATTCGCATACGAGCTCCTTCTCTCAACAGCCAGCGAAGAGTCACACTATTAATCGTTCTCACCACTATCTGATTGAAAGTTCTCCCGGTCTTCACTCTAAGTTTTGAGATTCTACCAGAACCCCTGCCAGTCACCCGCAATCTCATTCTTTCCACATACGGGTTCTCAGTCTGTTCCTCAACCTTCTCCACCTGGTCCCATAGACGCATGACCACCTAGCCCGTGTCCATAGGTAATCTACCATCAAGAGTGCCAACCCTGCCAGCCTATCAGCCTGTTCATTCCCCCGCATTCCCGCATGGCCAGGGCCAAAAAAATCCATTCAATTCTCACAATGTGTGACCTCTGAAGTGAGGTGAGCCATTTCACACGAAACATTCCTTTCTCCACCTTACTAAGCATACTCCTTGAGTCCGCGATGTATCACGTACAACTTGATGTCATCTATGAGTTCTCTCTATCTACTAAATAAGCCGTGATCATAGCAATATTTCATTCTACTTTTCTTTGATATCGGCAACCGTTCCTTACCATCTCTGCTCTCCGCGACCCACTCAACGTAGACCACCTGGCATGGAACTAGTAATTCGGCTGTCATAACCCTTCAATTTAAACAGTGTAATGTAAGCTTAAGCATTATAGTTTGGCTCAATGGCATTTCTGTGCCTTTACAATCCAGGTATGATAATACATTCTTCGCAAGAAAACGTATAACACGTATGAAACATCATATGGCCAGGTAACCAAGCTGAAGTACAATTTGTGATATTGATTATCGGTCAGAGAAGACACGCCGAAAGAGCTGTTTAATATGACGCACAAGATTAGTGGTTCTCAACCGGTGGGGAATTCCAGCCCCCCCCCCCACCCCCACTCACCCCGCAGATGGGAATTTTAGGGTTTCCAGGGAGGGGGGGGGGGAGGATTATTTCAAATCGCGTTAATACAAGAAGCAACAAAGGCATTTATTATCTGATTAAGTCCCCGCTAATCACTGGTATCATGAAGGCTAATAGACTATACAATGGCTGGGGCATATAGAAAGAATGGAAGATAATAGGGAAACAAAACTCGCTTACACTCAGGAAATAAACGACCGTAGACCCCGAGGTAGACCAAGAAGACGGTGGAGAGATAATATACATACAGACCTAAAAGCACTTGGAATCAGTGACTGGCAAGAGAAGATCAACCAGAGAGACAAATGGAGACGGCTTGTATCTGCAGCAAAGAACCTCAATGGCTCGGAATGCTGAAGACGAAGTAGTTAATACAAGAACCGATTACTTGACATTGTTTTTCCCTCCATACTTTACAGTGCTGTTCTTCTCGCCCTTCTGAAATTCGTTTTATAACGTAAGTAGACCCGCAAATCACGTTTTATGTAGACGTCTAGACTTGTTCTAGTATGTGTTATTACATTTAGCTTTAATTTTTACGTATACTGTGCAAGGGCGGGGGGGGGGGGGGGGGGGGCGGAATTTATAGGGAGGAAATACGAAAGGGGGAATGACACTCTGAACATAAAGTGAAGGGGTGCATGGGCCAAAAATGGTTGAGAACCACTGCACTAGAGGATGTACAAATTGAAAGATCGGACTAGCACAATGGCAGAGAGTGACAAGTGAAAGAAAGTATCGTGTTTGAGATGTTATTTAATTACCGATTAGAAACACCATTTTTGTAATAGATACACATTGTCAATTGATAAGATAGATTTATCCCACTTATGAAAAAAACCAAAAACAAACAAACAAACAAACAAACATGCCCGTTGGCTAATCTGCAAGTTACAATTACCCACAACAACGCCATACTTCGCAACTGATTTATTGAGGTGCAACATTGCCAAGCTTTCAACTCAGAAATTTGATCTGCCAAATGCAAGTATCAGAGACTCACATAATGGGATATCATATCAGCAGTCATTTCAGGATCGTGCACAGGGAGGCATTAGTTACGACGATTGAAAAACTGAATGTTTTTCCAAATATTACCATAGAGCACAGGCTTGCCAACACGATGTTCCGGAAGTAACAACCCAAATCCCCCTCCCCCACCCCCACCTCCTGTTCTCTCGTCCTCGCATCAACAGTGGGATTGAAGCATCGTCGCCTCACGGAGACTAACTAATTATTAGAATTATATGAAAAAGACGAGAATTGGTCAACCCAACTCATTTGCCAAAGCATATGGGAAGGCCTAATTCCATTCCACAAGAGAAATTAGAGATATAGCGAAAGGAACAGACGTGATCAGCGATTACTGAATCCGGGCCTTCTAATATAACCAGAGATGCTTACCACACAGCACCACTTCGAGGCGGTGGTCACGGAAACGGAAGAGAGAGAGAGAGAGAGAGAGAGAGAGAGAGAGAGAGAGCGAGAGAGAGAGAGAGAGAGAGAGAGAGAGAGAGAGAGAGAGAGAGAGAGAGAGAGAGAGAATATGTGTGTAGGAGGCCAAAAATTACAGTTAAATTCGGTATTCCGAAAAAAGCAACAAATCCTTGCAAAAGATGATGTTGTCGACCAAAAGGGGCAAATGTTACAGGTTCTATGCAGACAGACAGACAGACAGACACTTACATAAATAGACAGACAGACAGACACATAGACAGACAGACAGATAGAGATAGATAGATAGATTGATAGATAGATAGATAGATAGATAGATAGATGTATCTATTGTGCATGTATTGATGATTAGTAATCCGTGCAAGGAAATGTTGACTGCAAATATTGTTAGATTATTATTAGGATGACAGGTCATTGTGGATACAACAGATACACGAGCGTCTTCTGTGTCCATACATGTTACAAATATTGTTAGACAGCAGGTATTAGGATGACAGGTCATTGTGGATACAACAGATACACGAGCGTCTACTGTGTCCATACATGTTACAAATATTGTTAGACAGCAGGTATTAGGATGACAGGTCATTGTGGATACAACAGATACACGAGCGTCTACTGTGTCCATACATGTTACAAATATTGTTAGACAGCAGGTATTAGGATGACAGGTCATTGTGGATACAACAGATACACGAGCGTCTACTGTGTCCATACATTTTAATTATTGGAACTAAACCACATGAGAACCATCGATGTTCATTCACAACTAGTGTTTTGTATTTCGCCAATAGAAATGAAACATCCGGGACAACTGACACACATTTAACTGCAGGGTGTATATGTGTGGCTACAGATTGCTACATTGCACAGAAGTATAATTTCATATTTAGACTGCAGTCGTGGTTTAAGGTTCTATATGTACATCCACTGACTCCTGACACAAGACGAAAGTGAAATGATTTCAAGAGCTTCTGTGGTAAGTTGAAATACTATATATAATATATGCAATGTCATATACTTTCTACCAAATTGATCAGAGCTAGGCAATGTCATCTACTTTCTACCAAATTGATCAGAGCTAGGCAATGTCATCTACTTTCTACCAAATTGATCAGAACTAGGCATATATATTAAAGAGAGGGGAGAGGGAACAATGGTTAAGAACGTGAGACTTAATAAAGAGGTTCCGGAAGTAGATAAAGAAATTCAAGAACAATACAGAGTGACTGTGAAAAATAGGTACAATGCAATAGCTAAAGTACAGAGTATAAATGAACAATGGGAAATGCTAAGGGACTGCATTCATCAAATTAGCAAAGAAATATTACCGGATAGAAGCCAAATAGCTAAGAAAAAATGGATGAACGAAGAAATCTTAATGCTGATGGACAAAAGAAAACAGAGTAAAAATGACAAAGTAGAATGTTTGCATATCCTTTACAGGACATCGCTGTCAACATCAGCATCTTTCAGCTGATTGTTGATTTCTTGGCAAGATTACGCTCATTGCTTTTGAGCGGCCTGCTCACATACCCCTAAGTTACCGACGCGGAGAGAACCGCTTCCAATTCTCGCACAACGTCACGTTACTTACGAGAATATACGAGAATACGGAGAAAGTGGTGTAACCTCTAGACCACAGAGACCGGACCACAGAGAGAAGAATACGCTAAGATAAATAAAGAAATAAAAGATAAATGTGTTAAGGCAAAGAAAGTTGGTTAAACGAGCAGTGAAAAAAAAATTAAATTAAATTCCATTAAAGATACAAAAAATATGCACAGACAAATCAGTGAGCTCACGGGAAGAAAAATAAAAATAAATACAGGGTGTTTGAAATCAAAAACAGGAAATATATTATTGGAGGAAGGTGCTATAATGAAGACATTGAATGAGTATATAAGAGAATTATATGATGGAGAATGGGAAGAATTAACAGAAGAAAGAAGCTTAGAAGGTCCACCTATTCTAAAAGAAGAAGTCGCTGACGCCGGTAAAACATATGAAGAAAGGAAAAACAGCGGGGCCAGATTAAATCACAATAGAAGAATTAGAAGTATTGGGAGAATCCGGAGTAGATATATTAACGAAAATGTTGAATGATATTTACATCAGTGAATATTTACCCAGTGATATGCTGAAATCTGTACCAAAAAGACCAGAAGTAATTGAATGTGAAGATTTTCGTACAATTAACCTCATAAACCATACCATTAAGCTTGTACTTAGAACCATAATGAGAAGAGCCAGAAAGAAAATAAAAATGCAAATTAGTGAAGAACAGTATGGATTTGTGGAGGGAAAGGGCACAAACAATGCAACATATACATTACGGAAACTAATGGAAATGTCAATAGAGAATCA
>JACEFZ010003441.1:335000-357500 GCA_014155875.1 Cepaea nemoralis | reverse complement strand
TATGTCCTGTCTCTCTCTATCTATTCTCTTATACAGGTCCTTATCTATGTCCTGTCTCTCTCTATCTATTCTCTTATACAGGTCCTTATCTATGTCCTGTCTCTCTCTATCTATTCTCTTATACAGGTCCCTTATCTATGTCCTGTCTCTCTCTATCTATTCTCTTATACAGGTCCTTATCTATGTCCTGTCTCTCTCTATCTATTCTCTTATACAGGTCCTTATCTATGTCCTGTCTCTCTCTATCTATTCTCTTATACAGGTCCTTATCTATGTCCTGTCTCTCTCTATCTATTCTCTTATACAGGTCCTTATCTATGTCCTGTCTCTCTCTATCTATTCTCTTATACAGGTCCTTATCTATGTCCTGTCTCTCTCTATCTATTCTCTTATACAGGTCCTTATCTATGTCCTGTCTCTCTCTATCTATTCTCTTATACAGGTCCTTATCTATGTCCTGTCTCTCTCTATCTATTCTCTTATACAGGTCCTTATCTATGTCCTGTCTCTCTCTATCTATTCTCTTATACAGGTCCTTATCTATGTCCTGTCTCTCTCTATCTATTCTCTTATACAGGTCCTTATCTATGTCCTGTCTCTGTCCTTTCCTTACTTCTGTCGTTGTCCTACTTATCTCATTTACACAACACTTTGACAGAGCGAGAGAGAGAGAGAGAGAGAGAGTGAGAGAGTGAGTAAGTGAGAGAGAGGGATAAGAGAGTTTGAGTGAGAGAGAGAGAGTAAAAGAGAGAGCGAGCGAGCGAGCGAGAGAGAGAGAGCGAGTGAGAGAGAGCGAGAGAGTGAGTGAGAGAGAGAGCGAGAGAGAGAGAGCGAGTGAGAGAGCGAGAGAGAGCGAGAGAGAGAGAGTGAGTGAGAGAGAGAGTGAGAGAGAGTGAGTGAGATAGAAAGTGAGAGAGAGAGTGACAGAGAGAGTGAGTGAGAGAGAGAGTGAGAGAGAGTGAGTGAGTGAGAGAGAGTGAGAGAGAGTGAATGAGAGAGAGACGAAGAGAGTGAGTGAGAGAGAGAGAGCGAGCGAGAGAGAGAGTGAGTGAGAGAGAGTGAGTGAGAGAGAGTGAATGAGAGATAGAGTGAGTGAGAGAGTGAGTGAGAAATAGAGTGAATGAGAGAGAGAGCGAGAGAGAGAGTGAGTGAGTGAGTGAGAGAGAGAGTGAGTGAGTGAAAGAGAGAGAGTGAGAGAGAGAACGAGAGATAGAGAGTGAGTGAGTGAGAGAGAGTGATTGAGAGAGAGCGAGCGAGAGAGAGAACGAGTGAGTGAGTGAGAGAGAGAGTGAGTGAGAGAGAGAGAGAGAGTGTGTGTGTGTGTCCTCGTGGTGATGTGGTCAAACCGCCTGCCGTACTCAACATCGTTGGGTTCACAGGAGAAGTCATTTTCAGATACCCCAAGGGGTCGTCTCCGGAGCTAGCAGATTCGTGCTCCGTGTAACGCTCTCGGTAGGTCTCTCTGCGGAAATAAAACCGAGCCATATGGGGTAGAACCAGGTGCATTGAAGTAAATCCTCTTGTTTGCAAACTCTCGTATGTTTGTTTCTGTCTCATCATCTCATCTCATTTTGTTCCTCTTGTACCTTGTAGTGTCGAGGTGAAGTATAAACAGCGGGAGAGTGCCCGCTTACGGGCTTCATGTATCGATATTCCCATGGACTCTGCTATTCTCTCCGTCCATCGTTTACGTAGCGGCCTCTTCCTCTGCTTCCATCTGGTCTGTACATCATTGCTTGTGTGGTATAATGTTAGTTGGTAACCTACTTGCATGGCCAAACCATTTGACTTGCTGCCTTCTAATAAAATCTAGCGCTACTATAACCCCCACTTTAGTCCTGATTTCTTCATTTCTGATCTTATCTCTTCTTGATACGTTGAGTATTCTTCTCAGGAATCTCATTTCTGTTGTTGTGATTTTTCTTTTCTCTTTTTCTGTCATTGTCCAGGTTTGGAATTTATAACATAGAGTTAATAGGAAGATTGTGTTGTAAAGTGCTTTCTTAGTTTGATAGATGTTTGTTCTTTAGTATTGGTGCCACTTATCCAATGAGTTAGTTTGCCTTATTGCATCTATTTTCGATCTCGTCTTCTGATTTGCCATCTGATGATATTTTACTTCCCTGTCTTGAAACTCTTTACTTGTTTCAGGGGATGTTCGTTTAGGTGAATTGTTGTTGTCTTTTGTTCTTTAGTTATAGTCATTACCTCTGTTTTACTTGTGCTAATTATCCCTACACATTTCGTTTAGACTATTCATGTGGTCTTGTAATTCAGCTTCTGATTCTGCTATTATTGCTTGGTCGTCCGCGAACAGGAGTTCTCTAATTGTGTAATTTGCAGATGGTTCTTCCTCTGTGTTCTCGTCATGATGTATTCTTACGGTCTCTCTTTGGCTGGTTTCTTTACATAATTTGTCTATATAGGTAATGAACAAGAGAAGCAACAGGACACAACCATGTCGTACTCTGGACCTTATGGCTAAAAGTTCTGAGTGTCCTCCAGTCGCTCTCACTATGCATTCACTGTTATTATATAAGCTTCTATATACTTTTGTTAGATGTGTACTCACTCCATAATGTTTAAGGATTTCCCACAGCTTGTTTCTATCTACTCTATCAAAGGCTAAGTAGAGTGTTAAGAGCAAAAATGACATCTGTGCATTCTTTGTTTTTCCTAAGTCCAAGCTGTGGTTTGCTTAGCTGGGTTCTATAGTAGTTCGTAATCTTTTCTCTAGAATTTTGAAAAATATTTTCCCAGTATGACTCAAAAGGGAAATGCCTCTGTATCGTGTGCTATCTCTTTTGCTGCCTTTGTTTTTCCAAACTGGGATAATTATGGCGTTTCCCCAGTCTCGTGGTGTCTGTTGTCTACCCAAACATGGCTGAATAGTCTATGTAGCCAAGCTGTTCCTACTTTTCTTGCTGCTTTAATTAGTTCCGTTGGTATTTCATCTTGTCTCGGTGATTTGTTTAATGGGGCTAATCTGACAGGTTCTATAATTTTTTCTTTCAGTATGTCTAGTTCTAGTTCTTCATTGGCCTTTATGTCGGTTTCTTGAATTCCTGTGACATCTGATGGGATGTTAAGAAGTTGTTCGAAGTACTGGTTCCATCTTATTAGGATTTGTTTTTGTTCACATATTGGTTCTCCATTTCCGCTGTCAATTATTTCAGTTGGGTCAAAGGGTTCTCGTCTGGTTCTCACTGGACTTATTATATTTTGGTAGAAGTTTCTAGTTGCCTCGTTGTAGTATTTATTTAGGGTTTCTCCAAAACCCGCCCAGTTTTTTTTTCTCTCTTTACTATTCTATTCACATGTCTTCTCGCTATTCTATATTCTATGTAATCACGTCCTTGTTTGCTCTTCAATCACTTTTTATATTTTTCCGTTTTGTCTTTTACAGCTTTCTTTACCTCTGCGATCCACCAACTTGTTATGTTCTTTTTCGTGTTTTGCGTTTTTTCGTGGTTCCACATGTTATTTGTGCATTAATTAAAAGTCTTGATTTGAACATCTCCCATTCACTGTTTTTCTTTCTATAGGTAATTTTACAAAGATTTCAATTAATTATTTTTCACAACTTTTCCTCACTGCCTCGTATTTGAGGTTGTTTAAGTTTTACTGATTTGCATGGCATGTATTTTCCTGCTCTTTGCTTTCTTTTTCTGTTGGTTCTTATTTTGGCAACGTGGTCTGTATTTATACTTAAGTTGGGCACTTCCCTGGCATCTAATATATTTATACCGGGATTTATTAAAAAAATCCACCTGGACTTCCAATAATAAATTTCCCCCGATCTCTGGGTAGTGAGATCGGATGCCCGTGTGTATTGTTGCGCACGTAAAAAATCCCTTGGCAGTTGGAAATCGAAAAAGAGTAGCCTAACGGCGCTGCCCGGGCAAAATTTCGAGTTAAAAATCTACCCAAAATATTTCAGGATCCTCGCCGATGCAACGAAGTTCGTGCATTGAGCTGAGTTTCTCCATTCTCAGGTTTGAGTTAGGAGGAAAACGGAGCACTTATGGGTTAAACCGTGTGCCGTGATGTTGATCCAATGACTAAACGACTAAACTAAACTAAACTAATATATTTCTCTTTCTGTTATTAATTGTCAATATAAAATCAATTTAACGTTTGATATCTAGATCGTTCCATTTATACCAGGTGTATATTTGTGACTCTTTGTGTTTATAGAATGTTTGTTATATAGCGGTCGTATTGGCTTTGTTTCTGTGTAGTATGTTAATTAATGTTTTGGGTCATTCAGGTAATCCTGCTCACGACACAGGCAATTGTATTATCCCAGGTAAGTGATTGCTTATGTATGCATGTTTGTGTTATATATATATATATATATATAAAATCAAGTTTGATGGCTCAACTTCAGAAGAGTTTGAAATCAAGAGTGGAGTTAAGCAAGGCTGTGTGTTAGCCCCCACCCTCTTTGGGATATACTTTTCACTTCTACTGAAATATGCCTTTCGTGATCAGGATGATGGTATATACATTCACTCACGCTCAGATGGTGGCCTCTATAATGCTCAGAGATTGAAGGCCAAGACCAAAATTAGCAGGGTACTAATCAGAGAGTTGCTTTTTGAGGATGATGCTGCGATTACGACCCACTCTGAGGAAGAATTACAACATCTACTATCTGCATTCTCAAATTCTTGTTCTGAATTTGGTTTAACAATTAACAAAAAGAAGACACAGATTATGTCACAAGGTGCACATGGTGTACCATCAATCTTTATTGACGATGCCGAACTGGAGATAGTCGACCATTTTACATATCTAGGATCAGAGGTAAAAAGCAAATTATCCCTCGATCAGGAAATCAACATCAGGATTGGCAAGGCAGCAACAACAATGAACATGTTAGCAAAAAGAGTCTGGGAGAACAGGAAACTTACTGCCAAAACAAAAGTCCTCGTCTACCAAGCCTGTGTCCTTAGTACTCTTCTTTATGGCAGTGAAACCTGGACAACTTACTCACGCCAAGAGAAACGTTTAAACAGCTTTCATATGCGGTGTCTGCGAAGAATACTTGGTATTAAGTGGCAAGACAAAATCACAAATACTGAAGTATTGGAAAGATCAGGTTGTGTGACGGTGTATTCCATGCTCAGTCTTCGTAGACTTAGATGGATAGGACACGTTAGGAGGATGGATGATGGTAGAATACCAAAGCACATCTTTTTTAGTGAATTACAGACGGGTAGGAGATCTCAGGGTCGGCCTCTACTACGATACAAAGATGTGTGTAAGCGGGACATGATTGATACAGGCATTGATAATGCACATTGGGAGCACGTCGCCGCTGAACGTGTTGCATGGAGGGCAACTATCAGAAACAGAATAAAGACAAAGGAGAAAATGATTGCAGATAAAGCACACACAGAGCGTGAGAGACGTAAGATGGTGCAAAATGGTGGAAGTGACCATGTTTTCACATGCACCTACTGTGGGCAAACATTTGCAGAAAGAATTGGCCTTACCAGCCACACTCGCCACCGCCACGGATCGTAGTTATTAAGCCTTTTTAAAGCACAATGTACCAAACTATCGTCTGTCAAGACGGAAAGGTGCCAATGAATGAAAATATATATATATATTGAATGAAGGGTAGCGCAGAATGCGAAACCTAATATTATGCTATCATATTAATGACAATAGAGTAACATGATACTACTATCAATGTCTATAAACATTCCAAACACTATTTATGGTTTTGACATTCTCTGTCGAGTGGCTTGATCAGTTCACACAATTCAAATATTTATGTGGTCTATATGTGTTGATGTCAATTAAAGAACTGTTAGCATAGTTAGGACTATATGTTAATTAGTTAGTTAGTTAGTCGAGGTTCCAACTTCACGGCAACGGGTTGTCCCCATTATGTTCCATTCCCGTGCCAGCGAATATCACACAAAATGATCCCTTTTGTCCAATGTGAAAAGTGGAATAGACAGGAGTCTCGGCAATCCAACAAGCCCGCACAGAATGCCAACACAAAATTCATCCACACTCGCCACAGTTCATCGTCGATGGACTAAGGGCTCGGCTGTCACCAGAAAGACCTCATTGACCCGGGTTTTCTAGCATGGCTCGGTCTCTTACCGCACGGCGACCGGCCGAATGTTGCACAAAGCACGAACTCCGCAGCTCCAGCGCCGACTCCCAGGAGTCTCCCGAAAAATGCACTCGTGAATCGAAAGGGCAAAACAGTCAATTCAGCAACCGCCGGTAGCCATTGTTCTGAACATGCAATTCATTGTACAGGACAGATGTAAAAGCATTCACGCGAATTTTACAGCTCACGGTGTCGCCCACGCACTCACTCAGTAGCAGAGCAACGGAACCATGTACTACCAGTCCAACATGAGAAAAATGCGATTGTAAACCGTAGCCACAAGCATAAACACGCCACAGGCCCCAACGGTTCAATGCCTAACCGCCATGCTGGCGACCGGAGGACCTTGGACTATATGTGTTGATGTCAAGTAATTAGGACTATATTTATTGATATTAAGTACATAACTGTTAGTATAATTAAGACTATATGTGTTGATGTCAAGTAATTAAGACTATATGTGTTGAAGTCAAGTAATTAGGACTATATGTATTGATGTCAAATAATTAGGACTACATGTGTTGATGTTAAGTAATTAGGACTACATGTGTTAATGTCAAGCAATTAGGACTACTATATGTGCTGATGTCAAGTAATTAGGACTATATGTGTTGATGTCAAGTAAATAGGACTGTATGTCAACTGAACTTTAATAAGTGCACCCCGTTTTGTATTGGTTTGTAAAGATGAAAAGACAGTGCATTCTTACCATTGTAACATAATAGACATACGGTGTAAGGCGCCACCTGATGCCTGCTGTGGTCGGAATCAACCCATCCCAACCCGCTCCCTAAAACATGTTCTAGTATTCATTTTATGAGACCGAGTTAATTCTGGCCATAATATTGAGGACTGTAAAACATCTACAACATGTGGAGGAAACGATATGAACCTAAGGCCAGATATCAGCCAGTATGTAAGGTGCTATGCTGAAATCATAAGCTGGTTACATCCTAGACAAATTCTCCGTAGTTACGATACTCCAGTACTGACTGTGCATGCCCGGCCGAGTTATGATACTCCAGTACTGACTTTGCATGCCCGGCCGAGTTATGATACTCTAGTACTGACTGTGCATGCCCTGCCGAGTTATGATACTCCAGTACTGACTTTGCATGCCCGGCCGAGTTATGATACTCCAGCACTGACTGTGCATGCCCTGCCGAGTTATGATACTCCAGTACTGACTGTGCATGCCCTGCCGAGTTATGATACTCCAGTACTGACTGTGCATGCCCGGCCGAATTATGATACTCCAGTACTGACTGTGCATGCCCGGCCGAGTTATGATACTCCAGTACTGACTGTGCATGCCCGGCCGAGTTATGATACTCCAGTACTGACTTTGCATGCCAGGCCGAGTTATGATACTCCAGTACTGACTTTGCATGCCGGGCCGAGTTATGATACTCCAGTACTGACTGTGCATGCCCTGCTGAGTTATGATACTCCAGTACTGACTGTGCATGCCGGGCCGAGTTATGATACTCCAGTACTGACTGTGCATGCCCGGCCGAGTTATGTTACTCCAGTATTGACTTTGCATGCCCGGCCGAGTTATGATACTCCAGTACTGACTGTGCATGCCCGGCCGAGTTATGATACTCCAGTACTGACTTTGCATGCCCGGCCGAGTTATGAGCTTTGGAGTGGGGAAGAAGATCTCCACAACACAATCCCCGTGGAGACGGTGTTTTGGTAAGGGACCAACCTCAGTCCGATATAGGCAAGAATCTCTCAGGACTAACAGGACCTGAGTCCGATATACGCAAGAATCTCTCAGGACTAACAGGACCTGAGTCCGATATAGGCAAGAATCTCGCAGGGCTAACAGGACCTGAGTCCGATATAGGCAAGAATCTCTCAGGGCTAACAGTACCTGAACGCCAACATATTCAGCCTGAGCTGAGAGTTACGAGCACGTCTTGCTTAGGCTTCACCAGCAGGGCTATATGTGTATGTACACACATAGTAAGTACAGGGCTATACAGATGTAAGTACACACAGTAAGTACAGGGCTATAAGATGTATGTACACACAGTAAGTACAGGGCTATAAGATGTAAGTACACACAGTAAGTACAGGGCTATATAGATGTATGTACACACACAGTAAGTACAGGGCTATACAAATATATGTACACACAGTAAGTACAGGGCTTTATAGATGTATGTACACACAGAGTAAGTAAAGGCAACATAGATGTATGTACACACACAGTAAGTACAGGGCTATACAGATGTATCTACACACAGTAAGTACAGGGCAATATAGATTTATGTACACACAGTAAGTACAGGGCTATATAGATGTATGTACACACACAGTAAGTACAGGGCTATACAGATGTATCTACACACAGTAAGTACAGGGCAATATAGATTTATGTACACACAGTAAGTACAGGGCTATATAGATGTATGTGCACACATAGTAAGTACAGGGCTATATAGATGTATGTACACGCATAGTAAGCACAGGGCTATATAGATGTATGTACACACATAGTAAGTACAGGGCAATATAGATGTATGTACACACAGTAAGTACAGGGCTATATAGATGTATGTACACACAGTAAGTACATGGCTATATAGATGTATGTACACACAGTAAGTACATGGCTATATAGATGTATGTACACACAGTAAGTACAGGCTATAGAGATGTATGTACACACATAGTAAGTACAAGACTATATAGATGTACGTACACACATAGTAAGTGCAGGGCTATATAGATGTATAGTACACACAGTAAGTACAGGGCTATATAGATGCATGTACACACACAGTAAGTACAGGGCTATATAGATGTATGTACACACAGTAAGTACAGGGCTATATAGATGTATGTACACACAGTAAGTACAGGGCTATATAGATGTATGTACACACAGTAAGTACAGGGCTATATAGATGTATGTACACACAGTAAGTACAGGGCTATATAGATGTATGTACACACAGTAAGTACAGGGCTATATAATGTATGTACACACAGTAAGTACAGGGCTATATAGATGTATGTACACACAGTAAGTACAGGGCTATATAGATGTATGTACACACAGTAAGTACAGGGCTATATAGATGTATGTACACACAGTAAGTACAGGGCTATATAGATGTATGTACACACAGTAAGTACAGGGCTATATAGATGTATGTACACACAGTAAGTACAGGGCTATATAGATGCATGTACACACACAGTAAGTACAGGGCTATATAGATGTATGTGCACACAGTAAGTACAGGGCTATATAGATGTATGTGCACACATAGTAAGTACAGGGCTATATAGATGTATGTACACACATAGTAAGTACAGGGCTATATAGATGTATGTTCACACATAGTAAGTACAGGGCTATATAGATGTAGTACACACAGTAAGTACAGGGCTATATAGATGTATGTACACACATAGTAAGTACAGGGCTATATAGATGTATGTACACACAGTAAGTACAGGGCTATATAGATGTATGTACACACAGTAAGTACAGGGCTATATAGATGTATGTACACACAGTAAGTACAGGGGCTATATAGATGTATGTACACACAATAAGTACAGGGCTATATAGATGTATGTACACACAGTAAGTGCAGGGCTATATAGATGTATGTGCACACATAGTAAGTACAGGGCTATATAAATGTATGTACACACATAGTAAGTACAGGGGCTATATAGATGTATGTACACACAGTAAGTACAGGGCTATATAGATGTATGTACACACAGTAAGTACAGGGCTATATAGATGTATGTACACACACTGTAAGTACAGGGCTTTACAAATGTATGTACACACACAGCAAGTACAGGGCTATACAGATGTATGTACACACACAGCAAGTACAGGGCTATATAGATGTATGTACACACAGTAAGTACAGGGCTATATAGATGTATGTACACACAGTAAGTACAGGGCTATATAGATGTATGTACAACACATGATAAGTACAGGCTATATAAATGTATGTACACACATAATAAGTACAGGGCTATAAAAATGTATGTACACACAGTAAGTACAGGGCTATACAGATGTATGTAAGTACATAGTAAAAACATAGTAAGTACAGGGCTATACAGATATATGTACATACACAGGTTAGTACAGGATTATATAGATGTATATACACACAGTAAGTACAGGGCTATATAGATGTATGTACACACAGTAAGTACAGGGCTATATAGATGTATGTACACACAGTAAGTACATGGTTATATAGATGTATGTACACACACAGTAAGTACAGGGCGATATAGATATATGTAACACATAGTAAGTACAGGGCGATATAGATATATGTAACACATAGTAAGTACAGGGCTATATAGATGTATGTAACACATAGTAAGTACAGGGCAATATAGATGTATGTACACACAGTAAGTAAAGGGCAATATAGATGTATGTACACACAGTAAGTACAGGGCTATATAGATGTATGTACACACAGTAAGTACATGGCTATATAGATGTATGTACACACAGTAAGTACATGGCTATATAGATGTATGTACACACAGTAAGTACAGGGCTATAGAGATGTATGTACACACATAGTAAGTACAAGACTATATAGATGTACGTACACACATAGTAAGTGCAGGGCTATATAGATGTATGTACACACAGTAAGTACAGGGCTATATAGATGCATGTACACACACAGTAAGTACAGGGCTATATAGATGTATGTACACACAGTAAGTACAGGGCTATATAGATGTATGTACACACAGTAAGTACAGGGCTATATAGATGTATGTACACACAGTAAGTACAGGGCTATATAGATGTATGTACACACAGTAAGTACAGGGCTATATAGATGTATGTACACACAGTAAGTACAGGGCTATATAAATGTATGTACACACAGTAAGTACAGGGCTATATAGATGTATGTACACACAGTAAGTACAGGGCTATATAGATGTATGTACACACAGTAAGTACAGGGCTATATAGATGTATGTACACACAGTAAGTACAGGGCTATATAGATGTATGTACACACAGTAAGTACAGGGCTATATAGATGTATGTACACACAGTAAGTACAGGGCTATATAGATGCATGTACACACACAGTAAGTACAGGGCTATATAGATGTATGTGCACACAGTAAGTACAGGGCTATATAGATGTATGTGCACACATAGTAAGTACAGGGCTATATAGATGTATGTACACACATAGTAAGTACAGGGCTATATAGATGTATGTACACACATAGTAAGTACAGGGCTATATAGATGTATGTACACACAGTAAGTACAGGGCTATATAGATGTATGTACACACATAGTAAGTACAGGGCTATATAGATGTATGTACACACAGTAAGTACAGGGCTATATAGATGTATGTACACACAGTAAGTACAGGGCTATATAGATGTATGTACACACAGTAAGTACAGGGCTATATAGATGTATGTACACACAATAAGTACAGGGCTATATAGATGTATGTACACACAGTAAGTGCAGGGCTATATAGATGTATGTGCACACATAGTAAGTACAGGGCTATATAAATGTATGTACACACATAGTAAGTACAGGGCTATATAGATGTATGTACACACAGTAAGTACAGGGCTATATAGATGTATGTACACACAGTAAGTACAGGGCTATATAGATGTATGTACACACACTGTAAGTACAGGGCTTTACAAATGTATGTACACACACAGCAAGTACAGGGCTATACAGATGTATGTACACACACAGCAAGTACAGGGCTATATAGATGTATGTACACACAGTAAGTACAGGGCTATATAGATGTATGTACACACAGTAAGTACAGGGCTATATAGATGTATGTACACACATGATAAGTACAGGGCTATATAAATGTATGTACACACATAATAAGTACAGGGCTATAAAAATGTATGTACACACAGTAAGTACAGGGCTATACAGATGTATGTAAGTACATAGTAAAAACATAGTAAGTACAGGGCTATACAGATATATGTACATACACAGGTTAGTACAGGATTATATAGATGTATATACACACAGTAAGTACAGGGCTATATAGATGTATGTACACACAGTAAGTACAGGGCTATATAGATGTATGTACACACAGTAAGTACATGGTTATATAGATGTATGTACACACACAGTAAGTACAGGGCGATATAGATATATGTAACACATAGTAAGTACAGGGCGATATAGATATATGTAACACATAGTAAGTACAGGGCTATATAGATGTATGTAACACATAGTAAGTACAGGGCAATATAGATGTATGTACACACAGTAAGTAAAGGGCAATATAGATGTATGTACACACAGTAAGTACAGGACCCTATAGATGTATGTACACACAGTAAGTACAGGGCTATATAGATGTATGTAACACATAGTAAGTACAGGGCAATATAGATGTATGTACACACAGTAAGTAAAGGGCAATATAGATGTATGTACACACAGTAAGTACAGGACCCTATAGATGTATGTACACACAGTAAGTACAGGATTATATAGATGTATGTACACACAGTAAGTACAGGACCCTATAGATGTATGTACACACAGTAAGTAAAGGGCAATATAGATGTATGTACACACAGTAAGTACAGGACCCTATAGATGTATGTACACATAGTAAGTACAGGATTATATAGATGTATGTACACACAGTAAGTACAGGACCCTATAGATGTATGTACACACAGTAAGTACAGGGCTATACAGATGTATGTACACACAGTAAGTACAGGGCTATATAGATGTATGTACACACACAGTAAGTACAGGGCTATACAGATGTATGTACACACAGTAAGTACAGGGCTATATAGATGTATGTACACACACAGTAAGTACAGGGCTATACAGATGTATGTACACACAGTAAGTACAGGGCTATACAGATGTATGTACACACAGTAAGTACAGGGCTATATAGATGTATGTACACACACAGTAAGTACAGGGCTATACAGATGTATGTACACACAGTAAGTACAGGGCTATACAGATGTATGTACACATAGTAAGTACAGAGCAATATAGATGTATGTAACACATAGTAAGTAAAGGGCAATATAGATGTATGTACTACACAGTAAGTACAGGGCAATATAGATGTATGTACACACATAGTAAGTAAAGGGCAATATAGATGTATGTACACACAGTAAGTACAGGACCCTATAGATGTATGTACACACAGTAAGTAAAGGGCAATATAGATGTATGTACATACATAGTAAGTACAGGGCAATATAGATGTATGTACGTACAGTAAGTACAGGGCAATATAGATGTATGTACACACAGTAAGTACATGACCCAATAGATGTATGTACACATTAAGTACAGGGCAATATAGATGTATGTACACATAGTAAGTACATGGCTATATAGATGTATGTACACACATAGTAAGTACAGGGCTATATAGATGTATGTACATACACAGTAAGTACAGGACTATATAGATGTATGTACACTTATAGTAAGTACAAGTCCCTTTATGTGCCTTGAGCCGCATAGGGCACATGGTGCTTTTTCCATATTTAATAGACCAGTAGGCACTCGATGAGCGACGTGGTATGTACCAAACTGACTCGATGGGCGACGTGGTATGTATCAAAATGACCGCCTTTACTTCCACAAACATTTCCTGGTACCTATTTAGTCTGGATAGACCAGGGAGCCTAGGTCTATAAACACAATTCGTGTCCACCCGATGCAAATCCGCCCTGAGAATCGGGCCGGCAGGCAAGTGTCTAGATTACCTACGTGCCTGCAGGACAATAGACAAACTGATAGATGATAGTGAGCAACTAACATATACTTGTTTACATTCATACAGGACAGTAGACAAACTGATAGATGATAGTGAGCAACTAACATATACTTGTTTACATTCATACAGGACAGTAGACAAACTGATAGATGATAGTGAGCAACTGACATATACTTGTTTACATTCATATAGGACAATAGACAAACTGATAGATGATAGTGAGCAACTAACATATACTTGTTTACATGTATACAGGACAATAGACAAACTGACATATGATAGTGAGCAACTAACATATACTTGTATACATGTATACAAGACAATAGACTCTTTCTGATTTCTTCTAGTGTCTTACAGTTGTTAAACAACGATACAAAGATGTGTGTAAGCGGGACATGATTGATACAGGCATTGATAATGCACATTGGGAGCACGTCGCCGCTGAACGTGTTGCATGGAGGGCAACTATCAGAAACAGAATAAAGACAAAGGAGAAAATGATTGCAGATAAAGCACACACAGAGCGTGAGAGACGTAAGATGGTGCAAAATGGTGGAAGTGACCATGTTTTCACATGCACCTACTGTGGGCAAACATTTGCAGAAAGAATTGGCCTTACCAGCCACACTCGCCACCGCCACGGATCGTAGTTATTAAGCCTTTTTAAAGCACAATGTACCAAACTATCGTCTGTCAAGACGGAAAGGTGCCAATGAATGAAAATATATATATATTGAATGAAGGGTAGCGCAGAATGCGAAACCTAATATTATGCTATCATATTAATGACAATAGAGTAACATGATACTACTATCAATGTCTATAAACATTCCAAACACTATTTATGGTTTTGACATTCTCTGTCGAGTGGCTTGATCAGTTCACACAATTCAAATATTTATGTGGTCTATATGTGTTGATGTCAATTAAAGAACTGTTAGCATAGTTAGGACTATATGTTAATTAGTTAGTTAGTTAGTCGAGGTTCCAACTTCACGGCAAAGAGTTGTCCCCATTATGTTCCATTCCCGAGCCCGCACAGAATGCCAACACAAAATTCATCCACACTCGCCACAGTTCATCGTCGATGGACTAAGGGCTCGGCTGTCACGGCTATATAGATGTATGTACACACACTGTAAGTACAGGGCTTTACAAATGTATGTACACACACAGCAAGTACAGGGCTATACAGATGTATGTACACACACAGCAAGTACAGGGCTATATAGATGTATGTACACACAGTAAGTACAAGGCTATATAGATGTATGTACACACATAGTAAGTACAAGGCTATATAGATGTATGTACACACAGTAAGTACAGGGCTATATAGATGTATGTACACACATGATAAGTACAGGGCTATATAAATGTATGTACACACATAATAAGTACAGGGCTATAAAAATGTATGTACACACACAGTAAGTACAGGGCTATACAGATGTATGTAAGTACATAGTAAAAACATAGTAAGTACAGGGCTATACTGATATATGTACATACACAGGTTAGTACAGGATTATATAGATGTATATACACACAGTAAGTACAGGGCTATACAGATGTATGTACACACAGTAAGTACAGGGCGATATAGATGTATGTAACACATAGTAAGTACAGGGCAATATAGATGTATGTACACACAGTAAGTACAGGGCAATATAGATGTATGTACACACAGTAAGTACATGACCCAATAGATGTATGTACACACAGTAAGTAAAGGGCAATATAGATGTATGTACACACATAGTAAGTAAAGGGCAATATAGATGTATGTACGTACAGTAAGTACAGGGCAATATAGATGTATGTACGTACAGTAAGTACAGGGCAATATAGATGTATGTACACACAGTAAGTACATGACCCAATAGATGTATGTACACACAGTAAGTAAAGGGCAATATAGATGTATGTACACACATAGTAAGTAAAGGGCAATATAGATGTATGTACGTACAGTAAGTACAGGGCAATATAGATGTATGTACGTACAGTAAGTACAGGGCAATATAGATGTATGTACACACAGTAAGTACATGACCCAATAGATGTATGTACACATTAAGTACAGGGCAATATAGATGTATGTACACATAGTAAGTACATGGCTATATAGATGTATGTACACACATAGTAAGTACAGGGCTATATAGATGTATGTACATACACAGTAAGTACAGGACTATATAGATGTATGTACACTTATAGTAAGTACAAGTCCCTTTATGTGCTTGAGCCGCATAGGGCACATGGTGCTTTTTCCATATTTAATAGACCAGTAGGCACTCGATGAGCGACGTGGTATGTACCAAACTGACTCGATGGGCGACGTGGTATGTATCAAAATGACCGCCTTTACTTCCACAAACATTTCCTGGTACCTATTTAGTCTGGATAGACCAGGGAGCCTAGGTCTATAAACACAATTCGTGTCCACCCGATGCAAATCCGCCCTGAGAATCGGGCCGGCAGGCAAGTGTCTAGATTACCTACGTGCCTGCAGGACAATAGACAAACTGATAGATGATAGTGAGCAACTAACATATACTTGTTTACATTCATACAGGACAGTAGACAAACTGATAGATGATAGTGAGCAACTAACATATACTTGTTTACATTCATACAGGACAGTAGACAAACTGATAGATGATAGTGAGCAACTGACATATACTTGTTTACATTCATATAGGACAATAGACAAACTGATAGATGATAGTGAGCAACTAACATATACTTGTTTACATGTATACAGGACAATAGACAAACTGACATATGATAGTGAGCAACTAACATATACTTGTATACATGTATACAAGACAATAGACTCTTTCTGATTTCTTCTAGTGTCTTACAGTTGTTAAACAACAATATCACACGCAAATGTCACACACATGTGTGTGCGTATATATATATATATATATATATATATATATATATATATATATATATAAATATGTGTGTGTGTGTGTGTATGTGTATGTGTGTTTGTGCGTGCGTGCGTGCGCATTGTGTGTGTGTTTGTGAATGTGTGTGTGTGTGTGAGTGCTGGCGCGCGAGTTCACTATGCTCTTAAAACATGAAGTGATTTAGCAGTGCACATTTGTATAATAAATATTAACAGTTATTTAATTAAAGTACATGCTAACTAAATAACACAGGATTGCACAACTACATATATATATATATATTTCCGTTCTCCGCAGGCACAAACCGAGGGTAAGTATTGATGACATAACGTCAATAACATTAGATATGCGCATAATACAGTATTGATTGCAGACAATGAACAGGATGTGTAATATTTAGTAGATACGGTTGTTGCACACTGTGAATAGCTAGTATTATAATTAAATTGAAAGAAGACAGATTATGGTCCTGCAGACAATGAACAGGATCTGTAATATTTAGTAGATACGGTTGTTGCACACAGTGAATAGCTAGTATTATAATTAAATTGAAAGAAGACAGATTATGGTCCTGCAGACAATGAACAAGATCTGTAATATTTAGTAGATACGGTTGTTGCACACAGTGAATAGCTAGAGTTATAATTAAATTGAAAGAAGACAGATTATGGTCGTCTCAAAGAAGAAAAAAAATGTGACAATGTACCATAAGGATAAATGGGAATATTCTTAAACAAATGAGTCGGTAAAACTATCTCGGAATAGTCATAACATCTGATGAGAAGTGCCTTGAAGACATCATAACAAGAATCGCAACGGTAAAGGTAGTATTTTGCAAAATAGAAAACATACTGACTAATAAAAAGATGTCAATTACAACGAGAAACAGAGTGTTGACGTGCAACATAGAACCTTCACTTTTGCATGGATATGAAACGTGGACGATGAGCAGACAAGCTGAATAACACAGAATGCAGTGGAAATATGGTTTCTGAGGAAAATGCAAAGAATACCATAGACAGACAGAAAAAAGCTAATGAGCAAGTCCTACAAGAGGCAAATGCAAGCCGAAAACTGATTAGAAAAATTAGACATAGACAGTCAAATTGTTTTGGGCACGTTCTAAGAAGAAATAAACTAGAGAACTTGGTGATGACTGCCAAGATTTGGGGGAAACGAACAAGGGGAAGACAGAGAAGTAAATATCTGGATGACTTGGCTACGTGGCTTGGTCGAGACCAGAACTTTCTTTCTTTCTTTCTTTCTTTCTTTCTTTCTTTCTTTCTTTCTTTCTTTCTTTCTTTCTTTCTTTCTTTCTTTCATTCTGTCTATCTGTCTGTCTGTCTGTCTGTCTGTCTGTCTGTCTGTCTGTCTGTCTGTCTGTCTGTCTTGATTGGTTTTCATTTTCTCGTCGGATTTATTGTTGTCATACTCCATTCAAATCTTGTTCGTTTGAAACGTTTGAGCCCTTCATCTTTACTTTCTCTTTGTATTTAGTTTCTTGTTTTGTACATATTTAGTTAATATTTTCTTTCAGGGAAATTGAAATTTTATTCTTTCCTTACACACAACGTTGTCTGCCTATTCTCTTCCTTCTATGTTTATTAATTATAATTATTGATCATCACAATCAACATTCAGATACAACATGCTTCTGTGCTCAGTTTGTTGTCTGCGCATGTATTTGCTGTGTAGGGGTGTAATGGTTGTCTACTATAACTACTAGAGCCGTCTATGTGGTCAAAAGCATAAGAGCACTGGCTCTTAAACTTCCGGTGCGATAATGGCAAGGTGGGGAATTCATACCCTACATCGCGGTTAAGTTGGACTTTAACGTTGATTCTCGTTCAGAAAGCAATGACAAACTACTGATAGTAAAATTGCCCAGAAAATCAATATGGGATTGATCACAACATCCTGCAAAAGATATTCAACATGTCTGTATAACTACGAGTGTTATATTCACCGAATAGCCTGCCTGTCTTTCTTCTGTCAAAGGATATTCAACATGTCTGTATAACCACTAGTGTTATATTCACTGAATAACCTGCCTGTATTTCTTCTGTCAAAGGATTTTCAACATGTCTGATTAATTGATTGATTGATTGATCTTTATTTTAGAAGGGTTACAAATTGGGCACGCAGGACCCGTCTTACATTCGGCCCTTCCAGTCACTCATCTTTCGTTCATCAATAGTGCATGATGCATTTACATAGGAAAAAACATTGTCAAACGAATGTTGTAAACATAAACAAAGCATATTACCATGTTATGAGACATATCCCCTAACCCACCACACATCCACCACACACGCACACACCCCAGGCATACATATGTGTATATATCACATCTCTGTGTATACAGCACATCTCTGTGTATATAGCACATCTCTGTGTATATTGCACATCTCTGTGTATACAGCACATCTCTGTGTATATAGCACATCTCTGTGTATATGACGTCAGCTACAGGCCCAGGTGACCCGTGCTTGAATGTACAGTGTCACAATGGCGGCAATTGCACGGCTCCAGCAGATGACCCATATTGTGTGTGTGCTACTGGCTACACGGGCCAGTACTGTGAGGAGATAATCAGTAAGTCACTGAACGTGTGGAAATGAGAGGCAGGGTGAGGGTAAGCCACTAAACATGTGGAAATGAGAGTGAGAGCAACTCATTAAACATGTAGATTGATAGACAGAGTGAGTGTAAGTCACTAAACATGTGGAATAAGAGATAGATAGAGAGAGAGATACGGATAGACAGACGGACAGACAGACAGAGAGATAGACAGACAGACAGACAGACAGACAGACAGATAGATAGATAGATAGATAGATAGATAGACAGACAGACAGACAGATATATAGATAGATAGATAGATATATAGATAGATAGATAGATAGATAGATAGATAGATAGATAGATAGATAGATAGAAAGATAGATAGATAGATAGATAGATAGATAGATAGATAGATAGAACGAAGGAACGAACTTTATTTTCGAAGGGTAACAAATTGGGCGCGCAGGCCCGTCTTACATTCGGCCCTTATAATCACTCATCTTTCGTTCATCAGTGCACAGTGCATTCACATAAAAAACAAACATTGTCAAATGAATGTTGTAAGCATAAACAATGCATGTTAACATGTTATGAGACAAATCCCTCACCCACCCACCCATCCCCTATCCATCCGCATGTCCCCCCCCCCCCCACACACACATCCACGACCCAACCACACACATACCCACAGGCACATACATGACCCCATCTATCCACCATCCCCAACCCACACATCAAACACACACCCCCACATACACCATCTCTCCCCCCCACACACACACACATCTCCCACCCACCATACATCCCCCCACACACATCCCCCATCCACCCATACACAAACCCAGGCACACATGCATGCAACCACCTATCCATACCCACCCACACATCCCCCACCTTCACACATCTCCCCACCCACACATCCTCCACCCATCCTATAATCTACCAACACTCACCCACCCACGTATCCTCCACGACCCACCCACACACCCCCAACCACACAGCCAAACACAGATCCCCCAATCACATAACCAACACCCTCACACACATATTCCCACCAACTCTCATATCCTGCACTTACCACACACAAAAGCCGCACCCACCCACACATCCCCCACTTACACACATATCACCCACCCACACAATCTTCCCCACACACACATCCCGCACCCACACACACATCCCCTCCCACCTCAACCTATACACACTTACCCTCCCACACATCCTCAACCCACCCACTCGCCAACCACCCTCTCACTCCCCTCCCTCCAATCTCCAATCACAGTCCCTTAGCTACACATCTCACCACCCATACATCACAAACACACTCACACACACACACACACACACACACACACACACACATCTCTCCCCACCCATACACACATCCTCATCCATCAACACATTCCTCATCCAAAAACACACCCCATCACCCACATATACCCCACCCACACACATCCGCCTTCCCACCCACACACATCCGATAGATAGATAGATAGACAGACAGACAGACAAACAGACAGACAGACAGAAGATAGATAGATAGATAGATAGATAGGATGAGAGAGGGACAGAGAGAGAGAGAGAGAGAGAGAGAGAGAGAGAGAGAGAGAGAGAGAGAGAAAGTCACCACACATGTGGACATGATAGTGCGAATAAATCACTAATCACGTGGAAATCAGAGACAGAGGGAGAGTATGTCACTAAAGATGTAGAAACTAGATGGGTCTCAGGTACAGAGAGAGATCGAGAAAAAAAAAAAAGAGAGAGAGAGAGAGAGAGAGAGAGAGAGAGAGAGAGAGAGAGAGAGAGAGAGAGAGAGAGAGAGAGAGAGAGAGAGAGAGAGAGAGTGAGAAACAAAAAGGAGAGAGATGGGTATAGCGGAAAGTGCAGTGAAAATTCAAATATTGTATAAATGCACACTAATGTAATATTCTAAAACACTGAACCACAATACAGTGCGTATATAATTGTTAATTCCAGGATCACGTGACCCATGTTTGGAGTTTCAGTGTCAAAATGGTGGCAACTGCACTGCTCCAGCCGACGCTCCGTATTGTGAGTGTCCTCCTGAATACACGGGGCAGTACTGTGAGGATATGATTAGTAAGTCTCTGCAAGTGTACAACGGGCGCCAGTCTGCTCTAGAGAGAAAGAAATATAGACACACAGACAGACAGATAATAGACTGGAGAAGAGACAGACTGACCCACCGATCGACCAACATTCCGACCGACGAAAGGATGTACGGAGGTACATACATATATATACATAGACAGGTAGATGCCAGTCTCCCTGTCCTTAGAGGTTAACGTTTTTTTCCGTAATCCCGTATATCTATATTAGGAACGTAACCTGCGCAAGAATCGGTAGCTGTTTTCGCCACGTTGATAATTTACGGAGTATGTGAGCCAGTCGATCAGAAAGCAATGGCAAACTATGATCGTATTCTTGCCAAGAAATCAACAATCAGTTGAAAGATGCTGATGTTGACAGCGATGTCCTGTATAGGATATGCGAACAAAAAAAAAAGACAGGTAGATATTCAGACAGACAGACGGATAGATGGACGGACAGACGGATTGACGAACAGATAAACAGACAGACAGATAGACATATAGATAGACAGATGGATATACAACAGAAACAGACAGAAAGACAGACAAAGCAATCCGTTTTCCACAGGGACAAAACAGGGACTAAACAGTCAAGGCAGCGGGAATAGTGTAAACGGAGAAAGAGAGTGAGAGTTAGAGCGTCAACGAGAGAGAAAGAGAGTTAAAGAGAGAGAAAGAAAGAGAGACAGAGAGAGAGAAGAGGAAGAGAGAGAGAGAGAGAGAGAGAGAGAGAGAGAGAGAGAGAGAGAGAGAGAGAAGAGAGAGAAGAATAAGAGAGTGCGAGAGAAAAAAAAGTAGAAAAACGGCTGGAACCGAAAGTGTAATGAAAATTTACAAATTATATGAATGCGCTGAAGTGCTACATAGAACATATATATGAGTTTGCATGGATGTGAAAAGTGGACAAAGAACAGACAAGCTGAAAATAAAACAACAAC
>JACEFZ010003441.1:305000-330000 GCA_014155875.1 Cepaea nemoralis | reverse complement strand
GATGGGCGGCACTGGATAGTGTCATTCCGTGTGATTTTACAATGTCTTTGATGTCGTCAATCCATTTTCCTCTTGGACGTCCTCTTAGTCTCGTCGCAGATGATCTTTGATGTAAGGCCAGTGATGGTAGTTGATGGTGTTGCTTTCTAACGACATGGCCAAACCACTTGATCTTCTGTCTTTCAATAAATGTGGCACAAGGTGTTGATACCACTGTCTATCCGATAAAAGAATTTCTTACTCGGTCTTGGATTATTAAGTTGGCAGCTCTCCTCAGGCATCTCATCTCACAGGTGTCGATTTAGCGAAAGTGTGATTTGGATAAAGTCCAAGTTTGAGATTGGTAGCATAGGGTTAGTGTGAATATGCTGTTTATTATCCGTCGTTTTGCGGACATGGGTATGTTTGGATGTTTCAGTATGGGTGATAATTGATATGTAAGTGCACTAGCTTTTTGACATCTGATGTCGATTTCTCTGTCTATTCTGCCATCTTCTGTGAACATACTTCCAAGATACTTGAGTTCTTTAACTTGTTTCAGAGTTGTGCTATTTATCTGTATACTTAGTGGACCAGGCGATCTGCTAACTTGCATAACTTTGGCCGTGTTTATACTCATATTGTATCTGCTGCATGTTGAACTGAGATTATTAATATGATTTTGTAGTCAGCCCTCGTCGCTGTAAAACAGGCACTGATCATCTGCAAATAGAAGTTCATTTATTTCCCGTGGATCAGTAGTTTCATCTGGAGTCAAGAGAGTTAATTTTCTGAATCTGTTCTGTCGAGACTTGCTTCTTTGGATATTCTGTCCATGTAGATATTAAATAGCAGAGGAGAGAGCACACGTCCCCGTCTCACTCCTGTGTTGACTGTGAAAATATCTGATATACCTTCTTGTGTTCTTTCTGCACTTCGGCTCAAGTGGTACATGGCTATGATGTTTTCTAGCAATTGTCCTTGTATCCCGTAATCTTCGAGGATGGTCCATAATTTGTATCTGTCTACTCTATCAAAAGCCTTTTCCTGATCTACAAACGCAATATTCTGCTGGTAATTATATTCGATTGTTTTTTCACATATTTGTTTAAGTGTAAATAGTGCATCAGTGCAACGTTTACTTTTTCATGCAAACATGGCAAGTGTCATCGAGGTTAATCAATAATCATCTTACATGGTACATTTTGTTATTTATTGATTGTTTTTGTTGTCAAGGATTATGTTAATTTAATATTCAGAAAGTCGATAGCTTGCAAAGCCATACATCATCATCATCACATAATCATCATCCATCATCATCATCTCATCATCATCATCTCATCACAATCATCCTCATCATCATCCATCATCATCATCATCATAAATCATCATCATCATCATCATCATCATCATCATCAATCATAGTCATTAGCCACATCATCATCATCATATCCTCATCATCATCATCATCATCATCATCATCATACTCAACATCATCATCATCATCATCATCATCATCACCATCAAGTGCCTTCCAGCTGGCGTAGGCGTTCATGGCTCTCCACAGATCTCGGTCTTTGGTGTTCTGGATCAACTCTGCTGATGATATTCTTCCATGCCACAGTCTCAATCCGTCCAGCATCATTTCTCTTGGTCTGCCTCTGCCTCTATTTCCCTCGATCTTTCCATTTGTCACGATGTCCTCAAATGCCTCTCTTCTCATAACATGACCGAAGAAAGATGGTTGTCTCTTTCTTATTGTTGTATATAATGTTCTAGCCTCATTAGCCTGTCTTATGATGATAACAGAGAGGAACAGTATGATATTCGATTTAATAATGAAGGACCGCCAATTTTGAAGGAGGTTCGAAACGTTCTTAAACATATGAAAGCTGACAAAGCCTCCGGTGCAGATAACATCACAACAGAAATGATTAAAGCTTTAGAAGAATATGGAATAGATCAAGTCACCAGACTGCTGAACACAATATATGATACCGGAGATATGCCTTATGAATTATGTAATTCTGTATTTATTGCAATCCCAAAGAAATCAGGAGCCTTGGAATGTGATTTTGCTACGAATTATCATGCAAAGAGTGAGGAAGAAAATACAACCTGAAATAGGTGAATAACAATGTGGGTTTGTAGAAGGAAAGGGTACAGTAAATGCTGTATATATGCTGCGAACAGTTATTGAACGTGCTATAGAAGTAACAAGGATAGACATCTTTGCTTTATTAACTACACAAAGGCTTTCGATGGTGGATATGCTTGCAGATCTACAAATTGATGGGAAAGACATTAAACTTATAAAAAACATATATTTTAAACAACAAGCTGCCATAAGGATTGATAATGAACTGGGACAATATCAGCCTATTAAGAGAGGTGTTAGGCAGGGATGTGTAATGTCTCCAGATCTTTTTTTCCCTATACAGTGAAAATATTTTCAGAAATGAAGAAGGTACAAATGAAATCAGCATTGGAGGACGAAACATCAATAACATTAGATATACAAATTATACAGTATTGATTGCAGACAATGAGCAGGATCTGCAACAATTAATTAGATGCGGTTGTTGAACACAGTGAACAACTGGGGTTATAATTAAATTGTAAAAAGACACAGGTTATGGTCATCACTAGGAAGAACGAAGTACTACAATGGAATATACGGGACGCAGAGGTGTTTCCAAGGCACCAGGGCCGGGTTATATACTGGCCAAGACCTATTGACGCGTCCTCGTCGAGCGTCCTGGGCAACAGGTCCCTTCGGGGTCCTGGCTAAAGTCAATAGGATCGCCGATTCCTCCGAAGTCGGAGAGTGTCTGCCTGTACGGCGAGGAACCACCAGTCTGCACACCAATAAGCCAGACATGGGACAACGGATACTCACGCAAAACTCAGGTCCTGTATGACATCACACTGATGGTGGACAACAGGATGCCTTCATCCGACATACAGGACTTCGCGTTGGAGCTCAAGCCAACGAACACAAGCAAGCAAGCAATGTAATATACAAGTAAATGGGAATATTCTTCAACAAGTGAATCGGTACAATTACCTCGGACAGTCATAACATCTGATGGGAGATGCCTTGAAGAGATTAGAACAAGAATCGCCATGGCGAAAGTAGCCTTTAGCAAGATGAAAAACATACTGACCAATAAAAAAAGGATGTCAATTTAAACGGAAAAAAACAGTGTTGAGGGGGCTACATAGAACCTGTTCTTTTGTATGGATGTGAAACTTGGACAATGAGCAGTCAAGCTGAAAAACATCACATGGCCCCAGAAATGTGGTTTCTGAAGAAAATGCAAAGAATACCATGGACATACAGAAAAACCAATGACCAAGTACTACAGGAGACAAATGAAAATTGTAAACTGATTAGAGAAATTAGACGTAGACAGTCAAAATTCTTTGGACATGTTATTAGAAGAAATGGATTGGAGAACTTAGTGACAACTGGCAAGATCGAAGGGAAAAGACCAAGGGGAAGACCGAGAAGAAAATACCTGGATGGCTTGGCCATATGACATGGTCGAGACTGGAACACAGAGCTGATCCACGACTCTGGTGATCGAGTGAAATGGCGAGTCATGACCGCCCACGCTTTCCGGCATGCCACATGATTGATTGATTGTCTCAAGAAGTCGTCGTTAGTTACTCTGGCAGTCCAAGGAATTCGCAACATTCGTCTCAGGAACCACAACTCTGTTGCTTCTAATTTCTTCCTAATTTGTTCATTTACATTCCGTGATTCACTGCCAAACAGCAAAACTGGATTTACTTAGCATTTCAGCACTCTCTTTCTTACATTCAGTGGCGATAACTTATAAGATATATACGCATAAGATACTCTTCTTTTTCTGAAATGCGGCTTTTGCTTGCCCTATTCTGCTCTTAATCTCTGTTGTACATCTTCCATCTGAGGTTATAAATGTCCCTAGGTATTTAAAATTATTCACTTGATTAAGAAATGTCCGTTCTATTTCTATTTCACATTTTGGTGTCACTATTTTCTTTGATATCACCATTGTTACTGTTTTCTTGATATTCAAGGAGAGTCCTTTCATTGCACTCTCTGTTACTACAATGTCCAGCAATTGTTGTAGGTCTGTTGAATTATCTGCCACCAATACTGTGTCATCTACATAGCGTATATTATTTATATTATAACCTCCAACTAGTATTCCTGGCGTCTCTTTGATCTCTCTCATTATTACTTCGATATATAGGGAGAAGAGATCTGGTGACAAGACACATCCCTGTCGTACTCCTAGCTTTATCTGTTCGTAACTATCCCTCTTTATTTCCCATTTTAATTGCTGCTACTTGGTTCCAGTAAATATTCTTTATTATTCTTAAATCTTTCCCATCAATGTTGATATCTTCCAACATTTTAATCAGTTCATCATGTTTTACTTTATTAAATGCCTTAGTATAATCTATGAAGTACAAATATATGTCTTTCTGTTTCTCTATTGATTTTTCTATTAGTGTCCGTAATGTATATATTGCATTGTTTGCGCCCACAAATCCATACTGTTCTTCACTAACTTCCATTTTTATTTTCTTTCTGGTTCTTCTCATTATGATTCTGAGTAGAAGCTTAGTGATATGGTTTATGAGGTTAATTGTCCGAAAATCTTCACATTCAACTGCTCCTGGTCTTTTTATATTGCTATAAATACAGATTTCAGCATATCAGTGGGTAAATATCATTCAACATTTTGGTTAATATCAATCAATCAATCATTTGCCATGCCGGAAAGCGTGGGCGGTCATGACTCGCCATTTCACTCGATCACCAGTTAATATATCTACTCCAAATTCTCCTAATACTTCTAATTCTTCTATTGTGATTTCATCTGTCCCAGCTGTTTTTCCTTTCTTCATATGTCTTACAGCGTCATCGACTTCTTTTTTTTAAAAGAATAGGTGGACCTTCTAAGTTACTTTCTTTATGTTAATTCTTCCCTTTCTCCATCATATAATTCCCCTATATACTCATTCCACCTCTTCATTATAGCACATTCCTCCAATAATATCTTCCCTGTATTTGATTTCGAACACCCTGTATTTATTCTTATTTTTCTTAACGTTGAGCTCACTGATCTGTCTGTGCATATTTTTTGTATCTTTAATGAAATTTAATTAAATATTTGTGCACTGCTCGTTTAACCAACTTTCTTTTGCCTTTACACATTTATCTTTTATTTCTTTATTTATCTTAGCATATTCTTGTTTATCATTTTTACTCTGTTTTCTTTTGTCCATCAGCATTATGATTTCTTCATTAATCCATCTTTTTTCCTTAGCTATTTGACTTCTCCCCGGTAATATTTCTTTGCTAGTTTGATGAACGGAGCCTCCTTAACATTTCCCATTGTTCATTTATACTTTGTATTTTAGCTATTGCATTGTACCTATTTTTCACAGTCACACTGTATTGCTCCTGAATGTCCTTATCTATCTTCAGAACCTCTTTACTTAAGTCTCACGTTTTAAATAATGTTTTCCCTCTCTTTAATGTTACTTGTATTTGTCCACTATAGTGGTACATGATCACTATTACAGTCAGCATCAGGCATTGACTTTATATTAATTAAAGCATTTCTAAATCTTTTATTAATTAGTATGTAGTCAATTTGGTTGCGCATTTTCTTATCATGACATTTCCATGTGTCTTTTATGGTGATTAAACCATGTTTTTCCAATTATCATATCATTGATATTTTGCCCATTCTATTAATTTTTTTCTCCTCTTTAATTCCTTGTACCCAAACCATAATTCCCCACTACATTATCTATTGTCACTTTTCCTACTTTTGCATTAAAATCTCCAAGTACTATTTTTATTTCTTGTGATCCAGTTTGAAGCATCACCATTTCTATTTCGTCGTAAAAGTGTTGCATTTCTTCATCACTAGTGCTTGTTGTTGATGCATACACAAAGCCATACATGACAATGAAATTGTTGAAAAAGAGGCAAATAAAAACAATAATAATACAAATAATAATAGTATTATAATACTAATATTATATATGATACAGAGTTGAGTTGAGTTCTGTTGAGTTGAGTTGAGGTAAGAACCGACATCACTGCACTCAGGACATTCCCATACGTGCTCCGTCCCCTCGTTCAACAGCCAGCGAAGAGTCATACTACTAATCGTTCCCACCGATATCTGATTAAAAGTTCTCCTGGTCTTCCCTCTCAGTTTTGAGATTCTTCCAGAACCCTGCCGATCCCCCGCAATCTCATTCTTTCCACATATGGGTTCTCAATCTGTTCCTCCGCCTTCTCAACCTGGTCCCACAAGCGCACGAACACCTCCCACTTGTCCATAGGCAAAATTCCTCCAAGAGGTGCATTCCATGCTAGCCTATCAGCCTGTTCATTCCCCCGTACACCCGCATGGCCAGGGCAAAATATCCAAACAATTCTCACGATCTATGACCTCTGAAGCGACGAGAGCCATTCCACACGAAACATTCCTTTCTCCACCTTGCAAATCATACTCTTTGAATCCGTAATGAATACAACGTGTGTTGCAGTAGTCTCCTCTATGATACAGAGTGACCTAGAGTAATTGTCAAGATTCTTTGTTACATATTGAAGATTTGGGGGTATTGAAAATGTAAATGTAAGAATTAACAATTTGAAATAATGTATATCTATATTTATTTTAAACAGCAGTCACAAATGACCTCTGCAACGGATTTTGTTTGAATGGTGGTAAATGCTCCGCCCCTGCCGATGCTCCAATGTGTGAGTGCGCAGATGGCTATTTTGGGACACAGTGTGAACAGTTTGATGAATCACCTCACAATGGCTCATGCCCAGAAGTTAAGGTCAGTCAGTGTGTGTATTTCCATGTAGCAAAGTAGTTGAAATGGTTGACTGTTGCAGCAAAATGAGGGTTGAATATTCGTCACTTAGTTAGCGTCCAGTTATCCTCATTGCATATCGACAAATTCATTCCCTAAGTACTTCGATCTCTCCTTAACGTCTCTCTCAGAGTGTAGCGGTCATCGAGATCAGTTCTGTGTTGTTTGACAATTCTTAGTTGACTCCCTGCATAGCGCTGCAGTCTGGCCTCAGCTATCTCCCACTAATGATGATAGATGACAGAAATTAAAAAGTTAGTTGCATATCATTTACAGGACGTAGCAGTTTACATCAGCATATTTTGCAGTTGAGATCTCTTGGCACGTTTTCCTTCAGTAGTTGGCCATTGATTCTTAACGACCGACACCCATACCATTGCGTAAAACCAACACAAGGCGGTCTTCTGCCAAATCTGCCGCAGCTGCGTTTCGAACGCCAGTATGCAGTATTACTAGCTACGTCCGTAACCCCTAGAAGATAGAAGACGGTGATAAAACAATTGACTGGTGTCTTCTTTCTAAAAGCTTGTAGTTTCATTGAATGTAAGCTTCTAGCTGTAGACACAGTGTTTAGGTGCATTCTGACATGCCCATAGTTGTTGAAGTCTTGAGTATTAACAAGCTACGTGAATACTCACTCAGAAATGTCTGTGTTAATCCTTTCATTCTCGTGCAACTTTAGTAGATATATAAGTTATTTCCGTATCACTTAGCCAGTCATAAAGTGAGTTAATAATTACCTCTACCATCGTTGATGGAGTTTAGGGAATGAAACATGCTGTCTCAATAGGAAACAAAAAGAATTCTCGCCGTCTTCCCAAAAAGAAGATCAAAGTAATGTTTAACAATAAATAATGTTAACAGCCGACGTGACGTATTTGTCTGTGGTGTTCTTGGTACGGATACTTTGTTCTATGACATAACCACACAAAAAATAGTTGGACGAATCGATCAAAACAGCGAATATCAGTATATTTACTATGTAGAGTAGAAGCCTCTAGTTCACAATTGCAGCATGAAAACAAATATCTAAATCTGACAACATTCAATAGATGCTAGAAAGAGACTGTGTGCATCCCATACATCTTTCTTCCAGCATTCCTGATATATCTTACGCCCA
The DNA here is from genome assembly GCA_014155875.1 of Cepaea nemoralis. Classification (NCBI taxonomy): domain Eukaryota; kingdom Metazoa; phylum Mollusca; class Gastropoda; order Stylommatophora; family Helicidae; genus Cepaea; species Cepaea nemoralis. Next base: position 322,001 of record JACEFZ010003441.1, on the reverse strand, counting down.
TCACTCTTAATTTATCTTAATCGCATATTTCCTGACATATCATTACTTTTATCATTCATGATATATCTTACTTACATAATATTTTGTAAATAATTTATTCCACCAGCCTTTTAAAATCTTACTTCGACCACTTTTGATCTATTGTACTTTCTGTATTTCTGATATATTTACTTCCATCATTCCTGATTTATTTTACTTCCTTCATTCCTGATATATCTTATTTCCACAATTGCTGACTTATCCTGCATTCATAATTCATTGTATAGTGTACTTCTATTATTACGGAGTTTTGATTAAAATGGAGATGTGTGCATTGTTTTTTTCACGTGCTGTGTATCTTCCACATCTGTTGAGATAAGTGATTTATGATATAGAGTAAACGTATTGTTTGTATCCAGTCAGGAGGATTTGGCGTTTGTGGTGGTGTTTTCTGTATTGTTGATGACAACTGTACAAGTGAGGAAAAGTGCTGTCCCTCAAACTGTGGTAGCAGATTGTGTACCAGTGCCACTTGTGAGTATTTGTATTTAACTTTGGCACATTTTTGTATCTTGAAATATTACTAGTCACAATTGTGAATCTTTTGTTGGATACTCGTTTGTAATACTTATGAACATTGTAGCTTTCGGAATATGATAATAAATCAAGAAGGGTTTACTGCTACTAAAAGTTGCATATAAGTTAATTTGTTTGACATGATATTTTGCATGTTACTCAACTTTATATGATCTGGTAGATGCGATTTCTAAAATTTAGCAATTGGACTTTGTTTTTGCTTAAGATAATTTTAATCCTAATGTTCACAATATGATATATCTAGAGCAGAGACTGATGATTAGCATGTAACAGTATAAGTGGTGTCAGTGAACAATGTCTCGATGCTAAATGAAAACAGACAATACACTATTAAAATTCCATAACAGAGAGCCATGTAATGCAAAACAAGGCAAGTGCCATCGAGGTTAATCAATAATAATCTTATATGGTACACTTTGTTATTTATTGATTGTTTTTGTTGTCAAGGATATGTTGCTTTTCATTTTCAGAAAGTCTAAACATTGCCAGCTTACACAGTCATAAAGGATATTAACCTTGCTGAAAAAGAGGCAAATAATAATAATAGTAATAATAATATTATTAAAATTAATAGTATTAATAATAATACATATGATAAACAGTGACCTAAGCTAATTGTCCACATTCTATGTTACATATTGACGATTTGTGAGGAATGAAAATGTAAATGTGAGAATTAGTATTTTGAAATAATATATATATCTATATTTATTATAAACAGCAGTCATATATGACCCCTGCAACGGATTTTGTTTGAATGGTGGTAATTGCTCCGCCCCTGCCGATGCTCTAATGTGTGAGTGCGCAGATGGCTATTTTGGGACACAGTGTGAACAGTTTGATGAATCACCTCACACTGGCTCATGCCCAGAAGTTAAGGTCAGTCAGTGTGTGTATTTCCATGTAGCAAAGTAGTTGAAATGGTTGACTGTTGCAGCAAAATGAGGGTTGAATATTCGTCACTTAGTTAGCGTCCAGTTATCCTCATTGCATATCGACAAATTCATTCCCTAAGTACTTCGATCTCATCTTAACGTCTCTCTCAGAGTGTAGCGGTCATCGAGATCAGTTCTGTGTTGTTTGACAATTCTTAGTTGACTCCCTGCATAGCGCTGCAGACTGGCCTCAGCTATCTCCCACTAATAATGATAGATGACAGAAATTAAAAAGTTAGTTGCATATCATTTACAGGACGTAGCAGTTTACATCAGCATATTTTGCAGTTGAGATCTCTTGGCACGTTTGCCTTCAGTAGTTGGCCATTGATTCTTAACGATCCGACACCCATACCATTGCGTAAAACCAACACAAGGTGGTCTTCTGCCAAATCTGCCGCAGCTGCGTTTCGAACGCCAGTATGCAGTATTACTAGCTACGTCCGTAACCCCTAGAAGATAGAAGAGGGTGATAAAACAATTGACTGGTGTCTTCTTTCTAAAAGCTTGTAGTTTCATTGAATGTAAGCTTCTAGCTGTAGATAAGTGTTTAGGTGAGTATTAACAAACTACATGAATATTCACTCAGAAAAGTATGTGTTAATCCTTTCATTCTCGTGCAACTTTAGTAGATATATAATTTATTTCCGTATCACTGAGCCAGTCATAAATAATAAGTTAATGAGTATTAATGGGTTAATAATTACCTCTACCAACGTTGATGGAGCTTAGGAAATGAAACATTCTGTCTCAATAGGAAACAAAAAAATTCTCGCCGTCTTCCCAAAAAGAGAGATCAAAGTAATGTTTAACAATAAAAAATGATAACAGCCGACGTGACGTATTTGTCTGTGGTGTTCTTGGTACGGATACTTTGTTCTATGACATAACCACACCAAAAAATAGTTGGACGAATCGATCAAAACAGCGAATATCAGTATATTTACTATGTAGAGTAGAAGCCTCTAGTTCACAATTGCAGCATGAAAACAAATATATAAATCTGACAACATTCAATAGATGCTAGAAAGAGACTGTGTGCATCCCATACATCTTTCTTCCAGCATTCCTGATATATCTTACGCCCATCACTCTTAATTTATCTTAATCACGTATTTCCTGACATGTCTTACTTTCATCATTCATGATATATCTTACTTACATAATATTTTGTAAATAATTTATTCCATCGGCCTTTTAAAATCTTACTTCGACCACTTTTGATCTATCGTACTTTCTGTATTTCTGATATATTTACTTCCATCATTCCTGATTTATTTTACTTCCATTATTCCTAATTTATTTTACTTCTTCATTCCTGATATATTTTATTTCCACAATTGCTGACGAATCCTACATACATAATTCATACTTTAGTGTACTTCTATTATTACGGAATTTTGATTAAAATGGAGATGTGTGCATTGTTTATTCATGTGCTGTGTATCTTCCACATCTGTTGAGATAAGTGAATTATGATACAGAGTAAACGTATTGTTTGTATCCAGTCAGGAGGATTTAGGCGTTTGTGGTGGTGTCTTCTGTATTGTTGATGACAACTGTACAAGTGAGGAAAAGTGCTGTCCCTCAAACTGTGGTAGCAGAATGTGTACCAGTGCCACTTGTGAGTATTTGTATTTAACTTTGGCACATTTCTGTATCTTGAAACCCATGGCGGTAACGAATGTGATTGATAAAGTCAATTCGTGCTGTGAATGTTCGTCCACAATGGATGCAAGTGAACAGATGGTCATGTCCACCATCATGCACCATCTTACGTCTCACACGCTCGGTGTGTGACTTATCTACAATCATTTTCTCCTTTGTCTTTATTCCATTTCTTATATTTGGCCTCCATGCAACACGTTCAGCGGCGACTTGCTCATATTTCCATTATCAATGTCTGTATCAATCATGTCCCGCTCACACACATCTTTGTATCGTAGTAGATGCCGATCCTGTGATCTCCTATCCATCTGTAATTCACCAAAAAAGATGTCCTTTGGTATTCTACCATCATCCATCCTCCTAAGATGTCCTTTCCATCTAAGTCAATGAAAACTGAGCATGGAACAAACCGTCACACAACCTGATCTTTCCAATACTTCAGTATTTGTGATTTTGCATTGTTACTTAATACCAAGTATTCTTCGCAGACACCGCAGATGAAAGCTGTTTAAACGTTTCTCTTGGTGTGAGTAAGTTGACAAGGCGTAACTGCCATAAAGAAGAGTACTAAGGACACAGGCTTGATAGACAAGGACTTTTGTTTTCGGCAGTAATCTTCCTGTTCTCCCAGATTCTTTTTGTTAACCTGTTCATTGTTGTTGTTCCTTAATAATCCTGATGTTGATTTCCTGATCTAGGGATAATTTGCAATTTACATCTGATCCTAGATATGTAAAATGATCTACTATCTCCAGTTCGGCGTCGTCAGTAAAGATTGATGGTACCCTATGTGAACCCTGTGACATACTCTGTGTCTCCTTTTTGCTAATTGTTAAACAAACTTCAGAACAAGCATTGGAGAATGCAGATGTTAGACGTTGTAATTCTTCCTCAGAGTGGGTCGTAATTGCAGCATCATCTGCAAAAAAGCAACTCTCTGATCAGTACCCTCCTAATTTTGGTCTTGGCCTTCAATTTCTGAGCATTGCAGAGGCCGCCATCTGAGCGTGAGTGAATGTATGTACCACCATCCTGATCACGAAAGGCATATTTCAGTAGAAGTGAAAAGTATATTCCATAGAGGGTGGGAACTAGTACACAACCTTGCATAACTCCACTCTTGATTTCAAACTCTTCTGAAGTTGCACCATTAAACTTGATTATACCCTTCATGCTAGTGTGGAACGATTCCACAATAGACAGAAGAGTTGGAGGGCAGCCCATCTTCTTTAGTGCCTTGGACAGACCCTCACGACTGACCAAATCAAATACCTGTGTGAGGTCGATGAAGGCAATAAACTGTGGTTGATTATGTTTACGGCATTTTGCATGCATCTGTCGCAATGAGAATATCACATCAATGGTAGACAAGTTTTGTCGGAAGCCACACTGTAATTCGGGGCAGACTTGATCTTTCAGGACTTGAAGTCTGCGCAGAACAATTCTGGCAAATACTTTCACAGAAGTGAGAAACCCCTATAGTTGTTTTATCAGCTCCTAACGTCCTTGTTCTTATACAGTGTTAAGATGCTTGAATGTTTTAAATCCTGTGGGACTAGTCTTTCTCGCCAGCATAGCTCTATTAGCTGGAGGATCTGCAGAGTGAGTGTGTCTTGCCCACTTCTGATAAAGTCTATTGTAATCCCATCCTTACATGGAACCTTACCAGATGCAAGTTCATGTATGGCACACTAAACTTCTATTATGGTGGGAAGAAAGTGTGTCCAGGTGGTCAAGAGTTGGCAGGGCTTCTACGACGTTGAGGGCATCATTCGCTAGTTTGGTCTCACTTGAGTAAAGCTCCAAATAGTGCTCTACCCATCTGTCCATCTGCTGTTTCTTATCAATGATGATTTCTCCAGTCAAGATTTTCAGTGGTGAACTTCTTTTGATCATTGGACCACATGCTTTCTTTATCCAGTCATAAATGCTTCTGATGTTTCCTTTATCACTTGTATTTTGAATGGACTCACATAACTGGATCCAATAGTCATTTGCACACTGCCTGGCAGCCCTTTGCACATCTTTCCTAAATTGCTTCAGCTCACTGAGAGTGTTACGCGTTGTTCTTTCCTTGTTTATTAAGAGAGCTATCTTCTTTTTATCAATCAAGGGCTGCAGTGTCTGGCTGTTTTCCGCAAACCAGTCCTGCCTCTTATGAACCACAGTGCCATAAACCCCTATGGCTGTTTTATAAATAGTGTCCTTAAGTTTACCCTACTTTTCACTTGCTATACAATTGCCCGATGTTCAGCGAAAGCGTCTTCAAGTTGCTGTAGGAACTCAAAGCACTTATCAGGATCGTGGGTGTTAATAATATTAATCCTGGAGCTAGATTTATGTTTAGCTGTGTAGATTCTCTTTGGTCTCAGTCCAACCCTCGCAATAACCATAGAATAATCCGTATCACAATCAGCACTGTAGTAACTTCGAGTTAATGATGTTTGGTTCAGATGTTGTCCCCCTGTGATGATGAAGACCTGCTGATGCAAATGGCCGGATCGTAGATGTTTCCATGTGACCTTATGCAGCGCTTTTGGTTTATAAAAGGAGTTTGTAATACATAGGTCATTTCTGGTGCAATGCTACAACAGCCTTTGCCCATTTTCATTCATGCGACCGATGTTATATTCAGTGTTGCCATCTCCATTTGATGAAAAAGCACCAAAATCGACACAAAAAAGCACTAAACAGCACCAAAAATTATTAGGAAGCACCAAAAAAAAAAAAAAAAAAAAAAAGCACCAATTGTTTTTATTAGTTAATTAGTTAGTTAGTCAACAGATCATCCTCATTGCACATCGAACCATTCAGTCCATATGTGCTCGGATCCCTTCCTCAGCAAATCCCGCAGCGTGTAGCGGCTAACGACGCCAGTTCTGTGTTGGTTTATCAATCTTCTTTGGCTTCCTGCGTTGTGTTCTTGTTTGGCCACCCCTCTTTTAATTTGCTGTTCTCGCAGTCTGGCCATGGTTGTAGATTCACAGTCATCACTTGGTTCACGCAAAAGTCTTACTTCTCGTAGAGCATTCAGAATGTCAGCCTGGCCCATGGCGCGTCCGCCCTCCACCGTAGCCTCACCTGTGAGCTTGTCAGCCCGCTCATTTCCTTGTACTCCCGCATGCCCTGGCACGAAGATGAAACTAATCTTTGCCAGCCGAGACCGCTCCAGAGGCAGCAACCATTCTCTTCGGATCGACCCCTCCTCTATCCTCTTGATCATGTTCATTGAGTCGCTAAGGAAACATGCCCTAGTGAATGTCTGTGTCTCGAGCCATGTTATTGCTTTACTTACTGCCATGACTTCCATGGTCAGGCTACTTGTGGTTTCAGTGAAAGCACCAGAGTCCTCCTTCACAGGCCCGAGCCTTAAAGGCCCATGAGCTTCTCACATGTCGGACGACCGACCCATCTGTGTAGATGACAGCATCACCGTCTAGCGAATTCTCGAAAATCAACGCTTGTACCTCAGCCTCCACAACAGCCGGATTTTCTTATCTGCATTTTCTATCTAGTTGGATGCAAACTGAAAAGGATGTGCAGAAATTTGTTGGCACTTGTACCCACTCCTCGCCAGGTTCTAAGTCCTCAAGTGAACACACCTGTTGAAGAATGTCTTCGGCTTGACCCATCCACGACCGTCCTCTTTTTAACCTGCTGCCCTTCACCTTCATAATTTCACTATGCAGTGGATGTTGTGTGTTTGCGTTAACTCTGAGGTAGGCGCGTGCTCTGCAAACTTGTATTCTCTCTTCAATGGTTGGAAAATCAAGAAGGTAGCGCATCGCCCTACATGCTGTATCTCTTGTACATCCAAGAATAATGCGCATAGCTTCATTCTGTATCCTTTCCATCCTTTCTATCTGCTTACGGCTGAGAGTTAGGATTGCCATTGCATACTCAAAAACAGACATGACCAGCCCCTCGTACAGAAGACATAGATGGCGCTGCTCACAGTTTGCTGCCGCCATCACCCGCATCGCAGCCAAACCCCGCTTGGCCTTTGTTATCACCTGGTCTATGTGCTCATTATAAGCAAGGCTTCGATCAAACAGTATCCCCAGGTAATTCATTGCCTGCGTTCTTTCCACCGTCTCTGAACACAGCTTTACAGTTGGTGTTGGAGTGTTGACAATATGATTATTCAACGAGAACCAAGTCACTGTTGCCTTTGTTGGGTTGACCATTGCCCCAGCTTCATCACACCAAGTACTTATGCGATTGAGTTCGGTTTGTAGTTCCACAGCAACCTGCTCTCTATCCTTACCCTGACGATACACGAAAACATCATCGGCATATGACAATGTCCTGCCAGGTCCAGTGATCTGCTCACTGGTGATTCTCACTGTGTAGGCGTTGAACAGTACCGGAGATAATGGTGATCCATGTGGTAGGCCAGGATATATTGTTGTTGGTTCCGAAGTCCAACTGCCACATCTAAAAACTACTTTCCGTTGGAAGAGGGCTGCAGCGATCCAACTAAGGAGGAATGGACTTACTTTGAGTTCAAGAAGCTGAAGCATTAAAAAATCCAATGGTACTCTGTTGTACGCGTCCTCAAGATCAATCGCTGCAGCAAAGGTTTCAATGCCTGAGTGGAAACCTTCATAGACATCATGGGCAAAAACTGCTGCATTGGTCCAGGTTTCTCTTTTTGGACGGTACCCACCCAGGGTAGGTGGGAAAACACCTTGCCTCTCTAGCTGGCTTGATATTTTCCTGGCAATTAACTTCTCCAGCAGCTTGCCTATTGTATTCTGCATGGTTATACTCGATATCCCTGAATTTTTGTGTGGTCTTTGCCAGGCTTCGGCACGGGAATCATATAGCTGTGTAACCACTCCTCCTTGATGCTAGCACTCCCTATACTGTTGTTTTACATGTCTGCTAGTTTCTCTAGCTCGTTGTCGGTACACCTATTGATGTCGTCGTATCTTATGCCATCAGGCCCTGGAGCGCTGTTTTTTGATCGTCGAAGCACAGCCTTGATTTCATTTCTTTCACTGTCACTGTGTCTTCATCCGAAGTGTTCTGGGCCTTGCACCTGTCTGAGGTGACCTCCTTGGCCAGATTTCGGCCTCCAATGTCTGACTGGTTGCTCTGCTCTAGATAGCGATTAAAGAGGGCTTTGCCCTTGTCCTCGTCAGTCCTCTGCCAGGTGAGGTCAGCACCTTGGAAATGCTCTTATTCTTGACTACACCGCTCATGCTTTTATGTAGTCGCCAGAACAATTTCAGTGACTTGTCTGTACTTACTCTTTGACACACCTCTGCACATTTTTCGCTTTTAACCACCTTGACACAGTATAATTTATTATTATCAGTTCATATTACAATGAAGTTTATTCCAGATCCGCCAAATCCCAATCAGAACTACTTTCGAGCCAAAAAAAGCACCAAATTGCAATACTATTATTTGGGAAATCACTAAAACAAGCACTGGTGGTATTCATTCAAAATGTTATAAAGTAGCACATTATAATTTATTTTTATCACTGAATATTAGAATGAAGTTTATTCCAGATCTGCCAAATCCCAGTCAAACAACTCCTCTTCAGTTTCTGTAGCTATTCCCTGCTGTGTTTGCTCCTGCGATGATGAGGATGATTGAAAGAAACATGTATATGCCTCCTGTGATCCAATTTTTCGCAGAATATCCTTAGGTAGTTTATAATCATGACAGCATTTACCATATCTTTTCATGCCATATCTAATAATCAAAACAGCTGTCAAACTCTTGATGCTCAGTCTGTTCCGCAATTTTGATTTTATAACTCCCATCTGACTGAAAATACGCTCCACGTCCGCATTAGAATGAGGTAAAATGAGCACAGTTAAAGCTAAATCTGTAAGATCTTGGAAAGGATTTTCACCGGTGGCATCCATGTATGAGGCTATTTCTGCCCACAGTCCAAGTGTGTCAGAGATCTGTGTCCACTGCATATGATGAAGTTTTCTCCACTGGAAATCGATGCGGGTGAGAGTAGCTGCATCTTCTACAAACATTTTAGCAAGATCCAATATACAGGGCTTCATTGGCTGTAGACGTTCACTTCCACTATCATGGACGTTATCGGGTGTACGTAAACGCAGCTGTGTCAATAGCTCTATTAAAAACTGGATGCACCTTCCACGAATTTCTTTCCCATCGGGAAACTTGTAGTCTGCTATTTCTTTCTCAAACTCATAACCTAGATTGGGATTAGGATCTAAATAATCTTGAATAGCATCACTTGTTATTTTTTTCCCCACGAATAGCAATCTTTTAACTGATAGAATCAATGAGCTGGACAAGATCGCTGAGTAGTTTTGTTGGATCCTGTATATCTGCTTCGAATTTCTTATTCACACTTTGAACTTCTCCGAGAATATGCTTCAGAATTATGAGATACTGTGACGAGTTCACCTTGGGTAGTGAGAGTGAACCACACCCTAGGTGTCTCTGGCACTCCCGTGTATTCTAGCCCCAGGGGTTGGATGAGCAGATACACCTTTTTCCTCTGTGGTTGATCTCATATTAGTTAATTAAGTCTACAAGCCCCTCCAGATTCTAGACCCCCACTAACTACCTACACCTGTGGAACAATGAACACTGAGGCATCGTCCGAGACCACACTCAATCATTATACAAAGAGCAAGTCAACTGACATAAAGTTTATTCTACCCTTGAGAACATAGAACTGAAATGAACATCCTGATAGAAGAATCTATTTACACAAATAGAAGATAGAGTAGAGATAGACTCAGAGATGTAGGTATCTTCATCGAGTTGAGAAGTAGATTGGATGCAGATGTCCCGTCCAGTCGGTCCGCCACTCACCCGGCTTCCTTCCAGTGAGATGACTAGAACCTTGGAGACCACTCTGTCTCCAGAGCGTAGATCCACCACACTAGAGTCACTGCTGGACCACACTTCACTGGACCAACTGCATCTATATCACTCCCACGGAGTCACTGTTAATACACTTCTCGAACAATACCAGTTGGAAGACAATCCTCCTGGACTTGCCTCCAAGTAGTCGTTACTTCGAAGAACTTAACGAATCACTGACCAAGCTAATGGTCTGTCACTGATCACACAGTCTTACTGCAGAACCGCTATGGTATTGACCAATTTAATGGTCCCTTTTTCACAGCACCGGAACATGAATGGAAAAGTCTCACAGACCAATTCAATGGTCTCCTACAGTCACACTGCTGGTAGAATCAGATATGGCTACTAAAATGTTACTGAGTTCTTGGATAACACAGTTGATAATCTTGATACTGCAACAGTACATTAATAGAATCAGACATCTATTTCACGGCAACAATTCAGGTTGGACTATAGTCCCATAGTCCCTTCCACCGGGTTACCTTGACACATGTCACTAACTGGTGAAGTTCTTCTCAAGACCTGCCACTAGAGCTGTCCAAAGAACCATTCAAGTGTCTGAAAAGTATTTACTTCTGCGTTTAGGCAGAACCCCCGTCAAACTAGACGGACCGGTGTTCCCTGTCGTTGAGCATGATTACTCAACATGCTGAACTGTTCATCACAAAACAGAGTGTCGTCTATTTATCAGAACAATCACAAACCAACACTTCTCACACGGGCACCTTCAGGGTGGTTGTATGTCTTGAGGCAACCTTCACTCATGGTGAATCAATTGGGTACCTGATGTGGTTGAGTCTGGCGTGATAAGTAAAGAACTGAACCCTTCGCTCTGTCACCCGAAGTGGTTTCCTGCCAACAACATTATAGTTGACTGGTTCCTCAACAGGCAAACTCCTGAAAAGGAAGAGCGACCGGTGAGAGTATACTGGCCCAAACATAAGTCCACATGCATCCTACCAATAACTACTCAACTCTCAGTCATGCTACTTAGTTATGCATATAACTAAAGCATTATCTCTATATAGAGAGTAGTACAGCATGGGTTCACAAATGTCAGCTGGCCTCACAGAACAGCCCGTCAAACAGAGCAAGAAATCAGAATGACGAGTCTGATCTTTGGTCTCACCTCTCCCTAATCATCTACCAGTCGTCGCTAACGTCAGTAGTGATACACGGCTGTTATTATAGTTCTAAGTTAATTGAACTAAACATAGGTAAAGAGTCCCTAGACTCGGTCCTAACATCATCAATGTACATTAAGAAACATAAGCTGGATCAATATCCCATCCCTCGGGATATAGGAATAGGACATGATCACCTCCACTATGTACACAAGCCTGTTTGCTGGTGGGACCACCTGCCCCTGCCCTAGCAAACTCTTCTTATCAGACTCTGCCTTAGAGTCAAGAAGCCTTCTTGAGAATACATGTTCCCCACATGTTCCAAGGGTAATCTTCCAGTTCTGTCCTCCCCAAGTGGGTTAGCCTTGGCATGGATGGAACTTCATCGTTGGCTTGGCCTACCAACACATACTTTCATAACTTGCGTTTACCTCCCCCATATTCTATATTTCCCCAGTCTCATGCAGCCTCCTAGCATCCTTCCATACTTCCAGCACCTGAGCATTCACTTGCACTAGCGCCAGTACGAAAGAGACAGGATAGCTGAGACAAGATTTCAGACCGCACATTTATATCGCGACGGCACGCAGTGTTATCTCGCGACGACTTATTCGGCGATCGGACTTACTCCAGGAAGTATCACATGCCATGATCTAATATATATGCACACAATGTCCCATCATATATATATATATAAATATAGCACCAAGCAACTTACCTTGACACAGAAATCCGCTGTTCCACACAATGAATTCACTATTAAGTTATTACACCATAGTTACATCATTCCTGGTGGCACAGAACTGAGTTCTTCCTTTACTTAGTAACTAAGCACAATTTTGTCTGAAACTCCACCTACCAACTTACCTGGTTTTCTAACCGTACTTCGGGCATCAGCAACTGCCTGAACTAATCTAGGTTTCCATCCGGCACAAGTAACTAGGTTTTATTCTAACACAGCAACCTAATAGATGTAACGATTGTCAAAATATGGTACACATATTTGGAACCCAAATCGCCTACATCACAATACGGCGTTTCTAACAGCTGTTTCGCGAGCACACGGTAAACAAACACGATTCGCCATCAACTGCGTTATCGATCGGTTTGCTAATTAGTATGCAAGGACATCCGCATAGGTAATGAGGTTAGAACAATGGCGTGTGGAACACACGTACAAAGTTAAATGATTTAAACAATTATCTACCTGTATTGGACAACCAGACCTCCAGACAGCTCCGAACTGTTTCAAGGGCTTCTCATCTTCCTTGATCTTACAGTCAGCCGAATAATGGTTGAGGGGAGACGCACACAAAACGGCTCACATTCGGCCTGCGTCTATTCTGTGGCAACGACAGTAAGTGAATGACTGATTTAGCCACATTCCCGCTTCGTGCCAACTCAATGCGCACTAGAAGCGAGTGCTTCTCGAGAAAAGATACTTTCTCGGGAAAACCGTCATTCCCCGCCTAGAGTTTCTAGATCTCTCTGCACGAGAATTTAGAGCGATACCCAGCCTCACGGGTTACTCGAATTTCGGTGTTTCGAGAATATTCTAGATCGTAAGTCCTTCATCGGCTTCCCTCAGTCTATTCTTAGCTGGGAAAGTCCCCGATGACGCGCCAAAAATAGTGCGGAATCCTGACGACCCAAGACAGATAATCGCGTTTTGTCACAGATACACATAGTTTTTCATGTCGCTAAACATAGAATGTTGAAGTTCTGCTGTATAACAGCGCTCGTTGAGTCTTGCTATATCAAAATGAGTTCTGAGCTCGACCCACTGCTGCAATATTCTGTCAATGGCAGATTTAATGGACATCCATCGTTTCTGGCTTAATTGAACAACCTTCAGCGGATGTTGTCCATCATTTATAGAAGCAAATAGCTTGACGAAGACTTGAGTGAGAAAACCAGTTATATGTTTCTCTAATCATGAACTCTATGTTCCTGGGCAGACAAGCAGCTGCAGCCTGTGACACTGCCAGCTGAAGGGAATGACATACACACCTATTTAGTACCAGATGAGGAACTTCGGATTTTAATTTTGTATATACTCCATTGTTTACACCTGTCATGACAGACGCATTGTCAGTGCCGAGTGCAACTAGTCTTTGCAACTCAAGTCCATTCTTGTTTAAACAATCTTTTAACGCAAATTGCCTGTGCGTTGCAGTCACTCAGTTCAACTAAATCTAAGTAAGTAACCACAAATTGCTTTCTTGTCCCTGAATAGTACCTAATAGCTACTCCAAGTAGCTTAGTTTCAGAAATGTCATTGCTCTCATCAATCAGTAAGCTGTATTTACTGTTGCCAATATCAGCTGTCAAGTCTGTTGTGAAATATGGTGCAAGTACATTTGAAATAACTGCTCTGCACTTAGTTCTCCTAAGCTCAAAGTTCTTGCAACCTTTGCTGTCACCAAAGTGTACATTGCAGCGTTGTCTTAAATGGTCAACAACGCGAAGCGAACAATGACCAGCTATGAACAAAGACATGCATCCTTCTGTTTCTTTGACATCATCTTTCAGTTTGTCAAATGCAATTGTTGTTTGCCTTTGTGTACTGAATGGTTCTTCAGCTTTCTGATGTTTCGTTGTATTCTTGTGCCTCTCAATATAATTTAACCTGGGTGCAATTGAACATTTGCAACATTTGCAAAAACACTTAGTATTATCCCCTTCTACTTTAAACAACCATTTTTGAAATCTCGTGTCACTGAGCCATTGTTCTCTGAAATGTTGACAATATTTCTTGCTCATGGTGAAACACAAATAAGCTTAAATTAAAGGAGAATGTAGACACCACAAAATTATGAACTCGATTACAAGCTAATGTATTGACGTTTGGACTTTTCTGCAAGATGGCGTTCGCTTTCAGCTAAATCGTATTAAAGGGAGTTAACTTAGTTGAATATTGCGCCGTAACGTACTAAGACTGTTTTACTCCCTCGCTTCAGTTCAAATTCGGCTTTTTAGTGTTCCCAAAGTGATTTGTAAAGTAATTTTTACCCACCCCAAAAAAGCACCCAAAAGCATTAGAAAAATTTTGTGAAGCACTAAATTTACTCGGCCGCGCTAAAAGCAAACATTTCGCACTAAATGACTTGAAAAAGCCCTAAATTTAGTGCGAAAAGCACTGAAATGGCAACACAGGTTGTATTTTGCAAGGCACACTGGCAGTGAACTCGAGCCCTTGCCCACACGAGCATTGAAATCACCGAGCATATAAATGTAGTCGGATGTTGGTACTGCCTTGTTCACAGAGTCTAGCTCCTCATAGAACTAATCCTTTACATCATCAGAGTAAGTGTCTTTGCAGATGCAGTGATAATGGTGGCAAAACCACAAAAGGTTGCCAAGCGCAAGTGCAATAGTCTTTCATTACCTCCAGCTGGAATGTCATCATTCCCAGCAGCGAATTCATTATTCACCGCAAAGTCTTTTTGTTGCCTTTTTTTCTGCCTTCCCTCTACCCTTCAAAAAATAAACAAAAGGTGTAATTGTTTTCCCCGAGTGACCCTTCCTCAGCGAGGCGAGTCTCCTTCAGGCCAGCAATATCAACGTTAAGACGATTGAGTTCGGCATCAATCACAACCGTTTTTCTGACATCGTCAATATTGGTCAAGTCAGTGGAAAATCCTGGACATATGGTTCTCACGTCCCAGGTTGCAAGCCGTAGCATGAGGTTTCTATGTTTCATTTTAGTAGTACCTAGTGCATTGGTTTTAGAGCCTACGATTCAGATTTTGTCCTAGCCCCAAGCCACCATTGAAGCAGGCAGGTTGTGGCGGATCAGCACAAAATTCGCCGAGGGCTGCTCAGCTTGAGGCGGGCGATAGCTGATTAGTCACACCTGTAGGTGTCTCCTACCGTCATAGGCAACCCGTGGCGCCCAATGTCTACGCCAATTGACAAGGACTTATAACCCGTAACTGCTACCTCTGGCTTTCATTCCAAGACCGGTTAAGACCAGGGATGGAGTTATTGCCTATCCATAGCACAAAGCCTGGGCTAAAATATAGAGACCATGAGTTACCCATTCAGCATGATCCCTCTCTCGGCCTGCCTACTTAAATCCAGAGGAATAGTAACACGAATACATCTGGAACACAAGCTGCAGAAGCTGCTTGATCAGCAAAGCAATGCTCTAACTGTCCGCCTATCGGAGCTTCGATCCTAGACCAGCTGCCAACCAAGTCTTAAGGCCTGGCCTGCCCTGCCATGACATTTTGTCTTTAGGTTGCATTTCCTCGCACCAGGATAAGGTTTGTACCCTCCCAATTGCGCTCTTCCGCCAGAAGCCGTAGGCACAATGTGGGGTGTAGGGTTTGGTAAGCGCGGCCCAACATTCGGCGCTAACAGTAGTAGCTCAGTCATATCAGACTAAGACCTGACACACGCATTATAAGTTGTGGCATGCATATGGACTACACTTGAATTCAAAGCTAGCAAACGCACGAAAAACAAACAAACAAACAAACAAACAACAGTAACTAATTTTAGTATTGTTTGTAGTTATAACGTGGCTCGATGTCTTCCTTGTAATAGTAGCCTATGTGGGTTTGCGTGTTTGATCACAAACACGTTTAATGATTTTAATTTAGCAATAATTGTTCTACCATAATATGCTAATAATCACATTAATTGTTTGTAGATTCCTTCTGTACTAGAATTCCTGCTCCGTAATGATGCCTTTCTACTTCTGAATATATACATATATGATTTACCTTTTGTGTGTGTCCTGAATTGTTCCATCTTGTTTCAGCCACATTAGATGTGTTTAAATTCATGCTTTCCCCCGCCTGAATAATATTATCTAGATTCCCGGTTGCTAAAGTGCTGCTGATTTGTGATATTACATAAGATGATTGTGTTAGGTCAAGTTGTATATATGTTGGTTTCTCATCACACTTAGTTCAGGATGTCTCATAGAATCCAGTGCTATAGTACAAACTATGATCTCACAGCTGTCATTTCTATAAATTCTCATCATCTCATCTCATCATGTTCCTCTTGTACCTTACGGTGTCGAGGTGAAGTATAAACAGCGGGAGAGTGCCCGATTATGGGCTTCATGTATCGATATTCCCATGACTCTGCTATTCCCTCCGTCCAACGTTTATGTGGTTGGCCTCTTCCTCTGTTTCCATCTGGTCTGTACATCATTGCTTGTTGTGGTATACTGTTAGATGGTAATCTACTTGCATGGCCAAACCATTTTACTTGCTGCCTTCTAATAGAATCTAACGCTATTATAACCTCCACTTTAGTCCTGATTTCTTCATTTCTGATCTTATCGCTTCTTGATACAGTGAGTATTCTTCTCCATCCATCCATCATGTGCCATGCCGGTAAGCGTGGGCGGCCATGTTCTGCCATCTCACTCGATCACCAGAGTCGTGGATCAGCTCCATGTTTCTGTCTCGACCATGCCACAAGGCCAAGCCATCCAGGTACGTGCTTCTAGGTCTTCCCCTTGGTCTGTTCCCCTCGATCTTACCAGTCGTCACCAAGTTCTCCAATCCATTTCTTCTCATAACATGCCCAAAAAATTCTTCTCAGGAATCTCATTTCTGTTGTTGTGATTTTTCTTTCCTCTTTTTCTGTAATTGTCCAGGTTTGACATTGATAGCATAAAGTTGGTAGGAAGATTGTGTTGTAACGTTCTTTTTTAGTAACTATTGATACATGTTTGTTCTTTAGTATTGGTGCCATTTGTCCAATGAGTTGGTTTGCTTTATTGCATCTATTTTCGATCTCGACTTCTGATTTGTCATTTGATGATATTATACTTTCTAGGTACTTGAAACTCTTGAAAATTC
>JACEFZ010003441.1:240000-300000 GCA_014155875.1 Cepaea nemoralis | reverse complement strand
CTTTACAACACAATCTTCCTACCAACTCTATGCTACCAATGCCAAACCTGGAAAATGACAGAAAAAGAGAACAGAAAAATCACAACAACAGAAATGAGGTTCCCGAGAAGAATACTCAAAGTATCAAGAAGAGATAAGATCAGAAATGAAGAAATCAGGACTAAAGTGGGGGTTAAAGCAGCACTAGATTTTATTAGAAAGCAGCAAGTCAATGGAAGTAGGTTACCAGTCAATAGCATACCACAACAAGCAATGATGTACAGACCAGATGGAAACAGAGGAAGAGGCCGACCACGTAAACGTTGGACGGAGGGAATAGCAGAGTCCATGGGAATATCGATACATGAAGCCTTTAATCGGGCACTCTCACAATGTTTATTCTTCACCTCAACACCGCAAGGTACAAGAGGAACATGATGAGACGGACGGACATGACGGACGGACAGAAGACAGACAGACAGACAGACGTCGTGAGAGTGCCCGATTATGGGCTTCATATATCGATATTCCCATGGACTCTGCTATTCCTCCGTCCAACGTTTACGTGGTCGGCCTCTTCCTCTGTTTCCATCTGGTCTGTACATCACTGCTTGTTGTGGTATGCTATTGACTGGTAACCTACTTGCATGGCCAAACCATTTGACTTGCTGCTTTCTAATAAAATCTAGTGCTGCTTTAATCCCCACTTTAGTCCTGATTTCAGACAGACAGACAGACAGACAGACAGACAACATAATCCACACACACATATATATATATATATATATATATATATATATATATATATATATATATATATATATATATATATATATAGACAGACAGACAGAGAGACAGATAGATAGATAGATTGATAGATAGATAGATAATATAGATAGATAGATAGATAGATAAGATAGATAGATAGATAGATAGATAGATAGATAGATAGATAGATAGATAGATAGATAGATAGATAGATAGATAGATAGAACGAAAATCTTATTTTCAAAAGGTTAAGAATTGGGCATGCAGGCCTGTCTGACAACAAAAGAACAATAAGCATTAATACCCATGAAAAATAATCAATTATTCATGACTCACTGAGGCAATGTTTACCATGGGCATGATAAATACCTAAGGACGGTGTAACGTGCCATATATATGGAAATGTTTATTAATTAGTTGTTGTTTGAGATAATTTACCACTATTATTTTTAGGGGGTTACGTAGTCTGTACTGAGGTAGTGTTCAAACAAATTGCGACTGTATGTATAATGATTGGTGGTTTCTTTGATTTCTTGTGAAAGATTGTTCCACAACTGAGTGGCAGAGTATGCAAAGCTCGTTTTATATAAATCTATCCTAGGTTTAGGGACATGAAGTATATTTAGTCGTTCGCTATGTCTTGCGTTATATTTAAACAATGGCCAAAGGTAGTTTGGAGCATTTTGAAATAGGATTTTGTGAACCAGTTTAGCCTTATTAAAAAGTAGGCGTTTGTGGAGTGGCAGTAACTGAAGACGTTCATGTAGGTTAGATTTGTCTGTAAGTTGATCACCATTGATTAAACGCACTGCCCTTCCCTGGAGTGAATAAAAGCGTTTTGTTATTGATTTGGAGCATCCATCCCAGATTGTGGAGCAATAATAAATTTGTGTTTGAATGTGGGAAGTATAGAATATCTCCCCTCTGCCGTGCGTCCACCTTGACGAGGTAGAGGGGCTTGACCCCAAGAGCTATGCCGACGGTAGCACAGCTACTGGTAGGGTCACCCATGTCGGACAGGTCAAGGGAGAGGGACCAGACGAAGTGACGCACAAACCTGCTGCCTTGTAGGTAGACTGGGGACAGTCAAAGGCTAGGGAAAGCATCCCGAACAAATGCTTGTCGAAATCGGATGTACTGAGCCACAGGCTTGACAAAGAAGTGCAACGTAACTTTATAATTTCATGATGCCACAGATGAAAATTAATCGTTATGGTGCTAATCCCGTGAAGTCCCATCAGGCGGTGATAGTGCCGGGCCCCCTGCCTCGAGGGGGTCCACCCATGACTACTGGTGGTCACCTTCCCCTGTGCTGTGGAGTCAAGGCACAGAGGAGTAGGTTAAGAGCTATTGACCAAACACCCCGGACACTCAACATACTACAATGGAATGCAGAAGGAGTTTATAACAAGAAAGCCTCCCTAACACAGCGTCTTCATAAAGATAGAATAGATGTGGCATGCATTCAAGAGACACACCTCAACGCCAATCGCACATTTTCAGTCAGGGATATCAGGCCACACGTTTCGACCGCGAAGGACACAAAGGAGGAGTTGTAATACTTACACGAAATACAATACCTTGCAGCGAAGTATCTGTGATCTCTGACAACCAAACGGAAATTATAGGTGTTGATATAATGATAAAGGACGTGAAAATAAGAATTTACAATCTATATAGCCCGGCAGATAAGGATCTTACACTCTCAAACATGGAAATAACTGACACAAATTGCATTGTTGTCGGAGACTTTAATAGCCGTTCAGAAAGATGGGGATACCCAGATACTGACAAAAGAGGAGATGAAGTGGAGGACTGGGAAATAGACTCAAATCTCCATCTACTTAACAAAGCGGATGACACACCGAGCTTCTACTCCAGAAGATGGATTACCACTTCTACTCCAGACTTAGCTTTCTGCACAGGAGACATCCTCCACAAAATCGATCGCCATGTGCTGGACCAATTAGCAGGTAGTGACCACAGACCAATCAAGCTTGTAATAAATATGGAGTATGTTCCACAGGAGCAAAAGCCTTTGCCCCGTTGGAATTACAAACGAGCAGATTGGGACAGATTTGCCATACTAACAGACAAATATTGTGAAAACGTAAATACACGATATGGCAACATGAAGCAAATGGTGGAAAGTCTAAACAGAGCAATAATACAGGCGGCCACTGAGTCTATTCCAAGAGGAGCAAGGAAAAATTACAAACCATACTGGACTGAAGAACTACAATTTTTGGAGGACAAAGTTGAAGATGCTAGGAAGACCGCAGAGAGAGAACAAACAACTGAAGCGAACATCTCTCTCAAAGCCATCTCAGCAAAATATAAAAGAACAGTAAATCAAACAACAAGAGATTGTTGGAGGAAAAAAACAGAAAACCTGAATTTTGACAGGGATGGAAACAAACTATGGAAACTAGTGAAAGCCATGAACAATGAAGGACCTAGAAACAAACAAATAACAATTAAACAAGGAAATGCCTTGCTTACAGGAAAAAAGGCTGCAAATGCACTAATGGAACACTATGCCAGTGCAAACCACATTGATATTACAGCCGAACAGAAGAAAGCAATCAAAGATAAACAGATACATCATAGATATACAGAGACAGCAGCAGAATATATGATGGCAAATCTAACAATGGAAGAAATGGAACAGGCAATGAATACCCTAAAAAAGAAGACATCACCAGGAAAGGATGGAATCACAAATGAAATGCTAATAGGACTAGGCACTAAGGCAAAAAAGAAACTACTAGCAGTCCTAAATTACAGCTGGAAGAAGGGAATAGTCCCACAGGCATGGAAGGAAGCTATACTAATACCAGTCCCAAAGAAAGGAAAAGACCTGGAAGAACCAAATGGCTATCGACCTATCAGTCTTCTTAGCTGTGTAGGAAAATTAATGGAACGCATTATCAATGGCAGGCTAACATGGCATCTGGAAGAAAACCAACTCTTAACACCTCACCAAGCAGGATTCAGAAAGTACAGATCTACTGAAGATCAAATAACCTATATAGCTCAGGAAATAGAGGATGCCTTCCAAGAGAAAAAGCACACACTAGCAGTCTGGATAGATTTAGAAAAAGCATTTGATAAAGTATGGAAGGAAGGACTGAAAGTAAAACTGCAAAAAATGCATGTTTGCGGGAAAATGTACAAATGGATCAGCCACTACCTTGAGAACAGAACTGCCAGGACAAAAGTACAAGGACAAACCAGCAAAATGATGCTGTTGGAGCAAGGTGTCCCCCAAGGAGGAGTTCTTTCACCAACATTATTCCTAGCATATATAAACGACATCACGGAAAATTTTCCAGCCAGAGTACACACATCATCCTTTGCAGATGACCTAGCCATATGGACATCTGAAGAATATATTAGTACAGCTAACAGCAGAATACAGCAAGCCCTATTAGCGCTAGAGGACTGGTCAAAATCATGGCTAGTGAAGATAAGTGAGGAGAAAACAACATGCACAGTGTTCTCCCTCTCAACTAAAACTCAGCAACCTAAGCTGGTATTGAATGGAAAAATATTGCGCCATGAAGAAAATCCAAACTATCTAGGAGTCACCTTTGATCGTCGCCTGACATGGAAGACACAGGTTGAGAAAAATCGAACAAGAGCAAGGCAAAGAATGGCAATCATGAAAAAGCTTGCTGGTACAACATGGGGAGCAGATGAGAAAGTTCTCAAGAAGTTATATACTGGACGGGTGAGGCCAGTACTGGAATATGGCATTGCAGCTTGGGCAACAGCAGCTAAGTCAAACTTTAACAAAATAAGTAGAGTCCAAAATCAAGGAATGCGAATCATAACTGGAAGCCTGAAGACAACGCCTATTAATGAATTAGAAAAGATCACTTGTTTACAACCAATGCAGGATAGAAGAGATAGCAGAGCCCAGCAACAAGCAGAAAAATTTAGAAGATTGACAGACCACCCTATGTACAACAGATTTAATGGTTTTGGAAAGGGAAGACTGAAGCGTAGCAACTTTGTAGAAACTGCAAAACGAAGGATTAGGTCAGATCCTATTCTTAACATATCAACAGTCAAGCCCATACACAATGCACACAAGTTCCCAGCTTGGAGACAGCAGCAACTGCCTGAGATGATAGAAAACATTCCTGGTATTGAGAAAAAGAACACTCAGCATGAAACCGAAAGAAGAGAAATAACCCTAAACTACATAAAAGAACATTACCCAAGCAGGAATTGGACCCATGCATATACAGATGGATCAGCCAAAAATTCAATAGAGAATGGAGGAGGAGGAATTCTCCTAAATTTAAAAAATGGAGCGAAAAAAAAACATTCAATGGCAACTGGAAAATTTTCAAGTAACTTCAAAGCGGAGGTAGAGGCTCTGAAAACTGCAGCAGAAATGCTCCTGATGGAGGAAAATAAAGAGAAGCAAATAGCTATCTTCACAGATGCAAAGTCAGCTGTCTCAATACTGAAGAGCAATAACAGCACAGAACTAACTGACCTAAGAGCAGCACTCCATGGTCTATGCCAGAAATCCAAAAAAGTTGTAATACAGTGGATCCCATCACATTGCAGTATACCTGGAAACGAAGAGGCTGACAGACTGGCAAAAGAGGGCGGACGACTACCACAGCCTGACATAGACATAACCTATAATGAGGCAAAGAGGTTGATAAAAAGCACTTATAGAACCAAATGGGAATCAGAGCATCCAGGCCATCAGAAGGATGATGCATATTACAAACTCGACCGAAGAGAACAAGTAGCAATCTTCAGACTCCGCACAGGACATAACAGGCTGAAATACCACTTGTTCAATAAACTAAAGATAGGAGATACCGATGAATGTAATTGTAGAACTGGAAAAATGACAGCAAAACATTTGCTGCAGGATTGCCCAACGTATGCAGAACAGAGAAAGATATTTTGGCCCACACCTGCTTCATTTGAGGACAAGCTCTATGGAGATATCAACAAGCTAAAGTTGACCGCAGATTACTTTAACTATATACAGGTTGACATTTAAAGGTGCATGAAGACCCAGAGGCATGAAATGGAATATTGCTTGGATAGCAAATCCATTACGTGGAAAGTCCAAATCAAAAGCCCATTGTGTGGGCTTCATAAAAGGTGGAAAAGTGTCCTAGTGGCACGAAATGGAATATTGCTTGGATAGCAAATCCATTACATGGAAAGTCTGAATCAAAAGCCCACTGTGTGGGCTTCATAAAAGGTGGAAAAGTGTCCTAGTGGCACGAAATGGAATATTGCTTGGCTAGCAAATCCATTACATGGAAAGTCCGAATCGAAAGCTCACTGTGTGGATGTCATCTGCAGACTGCATACTTCTGGTTTCCGGAAGAACAGCCTATGGTGAACGGAAGGCCCAATATACGGAAGTGAGGCTAAGCAGCCATGTGCAGGACGTGACGATTCCTTGGGTGAGCCCAGTACCAGAGCGCTATGTATCGGCTCTGCAAGTATGGAAGCCTCCTTGGATGGCGGGGAATGCCCATGGTCTGCCCCTGCCTTCCCTTGAGGGCTGACCAGGATCTTTGGCTGTTCTATATGGACCAGCTGGGATGGGGGATAACACCACAACAGTGAGAGTCAAACGTCCTAAGAAACCCCCGGGAAGGTTAACCCGGTCAACAAATGCCCGCAGAAGTCGGATGTGTCGGCCTAACGGCGCAAGAACGCAGCTCTGCTGTAAACAGGCACAACGCAATCACATCCGAAAAAAAACTCCGGATGAACGAAGAAGAAGAAGAAGAATATCTTTCTTTTGTTTTTGTTCAGGAAATTTTTAATTTTGGCAAGTTGTTATACTGTTTTTTGGCTATTTGTTTAACTAGAGCATGAAAATGGGAATTAAAGGATAGATTTTGATCTATGATAAGATCCAGTGCCTTGTGCTCGGTTACACTTTCTATAGACGTGCTACCAATGTGCAGCGGAGTGTGAAGTCTTTGCCTGTCTATTAACATAGATTTTGTTTTAGAAATGTTAATTTGCATACGGTTTGCATGACTCCAGTTAACTACCCTATGTATTTCCTGCTGCAATGATACTTCTAGCACAATGCGATCAATAGCGTTTGTATATACTGTGCAGTCATCTGCAAATAGATCGCAGGACGACGACAGATATAAGGGAAGATCATTTATATAAATGGCAAATAACAGAGAGCCAAGTATAGACCCCTGAGGTACTCCAATATTAATGGTAATGGCTTGAGATAAAGATTTATTGTGTGATACTACTTGTTTTCTGTAGATAGATATATAGATAGATAGATAAACAGACAGACAGACAGACGGACGGACGGACAGACAGACAGACAGACAGACAGACAGACAGACAGACAGGCAGACAGACCGACAGACAGACAAATAGACAGATATATAGATAAGATAGATAGATAGATAGATAGATAGATAGATAGATAGATAGATAGATAGATAGATAGATAGATAGATAGATAGATAGATAGATAGATATATAGATAGATAGATAGATAGAGAAAGATTATTAATGACAGTTCACTGCAAGGTACTATAGGCAGTATATGACAGTTTTACAGCTATCTCACAGCATATGCGGTGTACCAGTGCATGAGGAGGTTCATGCTGTAGAAGATCACAAGATGTGAAGAAGTCCGTTCTCTCACAGCATATGCGTGTACCAGTGCATGAGGAGGTTCATGCTGTAGAAGATCACAAGATGTGAAGAAGTCCGTTCTCTCACAGCAAATGCGGGTACCAGTGCATGAGGAGGTTCATGCTGTAGAAGATCACAAGATGTGAAGTCCGTTCTCTCACAGCAAATGCGGGTACCAGTGCATGAGGAGGTTCATGCTGTAGAAGATCACAAGATGTGAAGAAGTCCGTTCTCTCACAGCAAATGCGGGTACCAGTGCATGAGGAGGTTCATGCTGTAGAAGATCACAAGATGTGAAGAAGTCCGTTCTCTCACAGCAAATGCGGGTACCAGTGCATGAGGAGGTTCATGCTGTAGAAGATCACAAGATGTGAAGAAGTCCGTTCTCTCATAGAAATCAGCAAGACACTTGGTAATGATGAATGTGATGGTGAATATGATTATATTATGAACTCTTGAATGACATCTGATTAACAATTATTGTTTTCCAGACACTGATATCTTATGCCAGAGTGGGAACTATACTGAGGTAATCTTAATAGAGAATCAGGAAAACTCTTCATCTTATAGTCAGCTGCAGTGTGGAGTTACTGCTGACGTTCAGAAATGTCCGTATGGAACAGATTGCATGCAAAATCAAACAGGAAATGGATTATGTTGCCGAGGACAGACTGACTCACCACCAGCAACAGAAAAGCTTGGTGTTTGTCCTTCGGTAAGTTTCAAACTGTTATTATGTGAACACCTCTTTTGCAGATGATTGATATGTAACACGAATTAGAAGAGTTTTCAAAATGACACAAAATAGCTTAGATGACATCCTGCTGAGAAATAATAAACACAAAGTCATATACTGCACCTCACAACCGAAGCCAGGCCATTAGAGTATAAGCCAGTGACACGAATTCCGCCCCCCCCCCCCCTCCAGATGTGTCTCCACCTTGCCGAGGTAGGGAGGGGGGCACTTGCGTCCCAATGACCCCAAGAGCTAAGCGGACGGAAGCACAACTATGTGTCGTGTTGGACAAGGCTTGGGTTAGGGGCCAGACCAAGAGAGATACAACCTGCTGCTCTGCAGGTAGACTGAGGATAGCAGTCAAAAGTTCAAATCAGGCGCACGAAGGCAGAAATTCTTGGTCTAAGGCTCTCAGCTGAGGGATATGGCTGAACGACTCTAAGCTATTAACCATTGTTTGTGAGACCCGGGCCGATACTCACCTACTGCAAAATGGAGGTGAGATACTGAGCACGCTACATGCTTAGTTCAGATACCTGTTCGAAGGCTCTCAGCTGGGGGATATGAGGGATCCCCGGATGAGAGGGCCTGGCCGTCACTCGCTCTCTGATGCATGGAGGTAGTGTGCTGAGCCAGCCTCGTGAGTATTATTAAAGATGGCAAAGCGGTTCAGTCGCAAGAAGTGGTTACGATTAAAGTCTGTATCTACACTCATAGAGTGAGTGTAGTCAAAGGTGGAATAACGTGTCAAAAACACGAAATGGAAAGCTTGGCTAGCGAATCCATCACGTGGAAGTCCGAAGCGAAAGCTTGATGTCGTCCGCAGACTGTCTATCCTTGGTTTGTGTGGGGAGCGACCAGTGGCAAAACGAAATGCCCAATACATGGAAATGAGGAATTAAAGCAGCCATGAGCAGGATGTGGCGATTCCTCGGGTGAGCCCAGTCTCAGAGCACTATGTTTCGGCTCTGCAATTATGGAAGCCTCCTTGGATAGCGGGGAATGCCCATGGTCTGCCCCTGCCTTCCCTTGAG
Organism: Cepaea nemoralis; assembly: GCA_014155875.1. Classification (NCBI taxonomy): domain Eukaryota; kingdom Metazoa; phylum Mollusca; class Gastropoda; order Stylommatophora; family Helicidae; genus Cepaea; species Cepaea nemoralis. Next base: position 290,814 of record JACEFZ010003441.1, on the reverse strand, counting down.
GGTTGACCGTGATGTCTTTGACCGTTCTACCTTGACCAGCTGAGATGTGAGCGACACCACACAAAAAAAAATGTCTCTCGAAACCTCATGGACGGTTAACCTGATCAAAAACGCCCGCCGAAGTCGGATGTGCAGGCCTAAGAATGGCAAATTAAAACTGGCACAATGCAAAAAATTCCCAGTATATTGAAGTGAGGAATTAAAGCATCCATGAGCAGGACTTGACGATTCCCTCGCACCAGAGCAATATGTGTCGGCTCTGCAACTATGGAAGCCGTCCTGGATGGCGGAAAATGCCATGGGCTGTCTCTGCCTTCCCTTGAGGGCTGATCGTGAAGTATTCGACCGTTCTAACTTGACCAGCTGGGATGTGGACTTCACCACAAAAGTGAGAGGCCCCCAGGAATGCTAACCTGGTCAAAAATGCACGCTAATGTCGGATGTGTTGGCCTAAGGGTTTCGGCTCAAGTGTGTCTAACCAGACACACCACAATTACATCTTTAAAAAAAAAAAACACTCCGGATGAACGCAGAAGAAGAAGAATTCTGCTTGTAAGTTAATGGAAATATACACCGATATATAAACAGGCCGGGGAATTATTGTTTTTATTTGCTGTTTGTAATTGTTGTTTAATATTATATGTGTTTTTATTAACGGTGCTTGTGTTGTCGCTGACAAAGAATGGTAGTAACCTGCATATTGGAGATGTGTGGCGTGATTTACAGATTTGACCTACTTTACTTGGTGTTTCCGTCTCTCTCTCTCTCTCTCTCTCTCTCTCTCTCTCTCTCTCTCTCTCTCTCTCTCTCTCTCTCTATATATATATATATATATATATATATATATATATATATATATATATATATATATATATATATATATATATATGTAGTTTCTGTTACAAGTGGGAGTAGTCCTTACTGTGATATCTTTCACTTGGCTTAGCATCGTTGGGAAGTATATTATATATCTATATATATATATACCCCGCAATCGGCGGGCCCCATCGGTGTCCACGGGGCTGTGGACACACTGACCGGTCCTTCGAGAAGGCTCTGGATTATTCGAGCCTTCGAGTGACTCGGTTCTTTCCCTTTAGCTGGAGTTCTATCCCTTCTCTAGCCTCTCTTACTTTTATGTTGGTACCGCCCTTATGTGAGGCTGTAACAATATCAATATCTCTATTTATTAATGATCATATTAACCCACCATTTAAAATAAAACTAGATTTTGGCTGGTTTGTGTTATCTTGCCAGATATGATTTCTTCATATAAGTAACGTATAAAAATATCTATGAGGCATTGATCAGATGTACAAGCTATAAGAGTTGTGTTGAGTTAAGTTGAGCTAAGAACCGACATCACTGCACTCAGGATATTCTCATATGCGCTCCTCCCCCTCGTTCAACAACCAACGAAGAGCAACACTACTAATCGTTCCCATCGTTATCTGATTGAATGTTCTTCTTGTCTTCCCTCTCAGTTTTGAGACTACCAAAACTCTAGCCAATCCCCTGCAATCTCATCCTTTCCATATATGAGTTCTCAATCTGTTCCACCACCTTCTCCACCTGGTCCCACAGGTGCACGACCACTTCTCCTTTGTCCATAGGTAATCGACCACCAAGAGGTGCATTCCCTGCCAGCCTATCAGTCTGTTCACCCCCCCCCCCCCCCCCGATGGAAGGCGCGGTTTCTGGTAGATGAGACAGGTGTCGATCGGCGTGAAGATGGACACGTGACATTGCAGACATCCTTGGCATGAGCGGGCCTGCGACAGGAGACACGGTATGAGCGGGCCTGCGGCAGGAGACACGGCATGAGCGGGCGTGCGGCAGGAGACACGGCATGAGCGGGCCTGCGACAGGAGACACGGTATGAGCGGGCCTGCGACAGGAGACACGGTATGAGCGGGCGTGTGGCAGGAGACACGGTATGAGCGGGCCTGCGACAGGAGACACGGCATGAGCGGGCCTGCGACAGGAGACACGGCATGAGCGGGCCTGCGGCAGGAGACACGGTATGAGCGGGCCTGCGACAGGAGACACGGTATGAGCGGGCCTGCGACAGGAGACACGGTATGAGCGGGCGTGCGGCAGGAGACACGGTATGAGCGGGCCTGCGACAGGAGACACGGTATGAGCGGGCCTGCGACAGGAGACACGGCATGAGAGCAACGTTCTGCAAAGGACCTACTATATGACGATGATCTGAGACCCGGGTGTCTAAAGAAGGCTCTGATAACCAGGAAGATGAATGGTGTTAGAGACAGAGGGAGAAAATGCTGGATGGGTGGTCAAAGTGGCATGGAAGACAGTTATCAGTGCATCAAAAATATTGTTGATATATCTTTGTGGAGGAACATGATCGTCTGTGCCGCTCAATACGGCACATAATATACTGACTGCCATATCTTGCTGTTATAAACACCTTCTTTACACGAGTTTTCACTTGACTCCTTATAAAATAATTGATTTATTTTATAGTTGTTTGGAGTAGCTGTTATTTTTAAATTTCCTTTTAGTATACTCTTATGTAATTAATACCATAGTTAGTTAGTTAGTTAGTCGACAGATCATCCTCGTTGCACATCGGACCATTCAGTCCATAAGTGCTCGGATCCCCTCCTCAGCAAATCCCGCAGCGTGTAGCGGCTAACGACGCCAGTTCTGTGTTGGTTTATCAATCTTCTTTGGCTTCCTGCGTAGTGTTCTTGTTTGGCCACCCCTCTTTTAATTTGCTGCTCTCGCAGTCTGGCCATTGTTGTAGATTCACAGTCATCACTTGGTTCTTGCAAAAGTCTCACTTCTCGTAGAGCATTCAGAATGTCAGCCTGGTCCATACCATAGATTCCTTATACTCGCAGTGCTTGTCTTACCACAGCCTTCATTTTTCTTCTTCTACAAATGTGTGCTACCTGTCTTCTGAACATAATAGCTGTGCTTGAGGTTAGTCTCTTGCTCTGAATACCATTTATGTCTTTACTTTAGTTTTACCAACATAAAACTCAACGAGCGTAACATACTGGTGCACATTTCAGGATGACGTCTCAGTCTGTGGAGGTATAATGTGTGAAAATGATGCCGACTGTCCAGGAATCCAGAAATGTTGTTCTGGTTGTGGAAAATATTGCACTAATCCACTTTGTGGAAATAGAATATGTTATTTGGGTAAGTATAATGACAACGTTTCTATGGACATTAATTGCGAACATATAACACCCGATTCTGCAGTGATCATATGTGCTGTTAGATTAACAAAACATGCGATTTCTTAAAAATAAAAAATAAATATACATGTCATTTCCTTACTAGCCTGGACAGCTGTGCCGAATGTTTAATTTGTGAAAACGTTAATTGTTTGTTTGTGATCAGATTAACAGCAAGCGTGATTGCTTGATTTAATATTCTTAAACGCTCTCAGACTATGTGTGTTTCTGTCTCTCCGTCTTTGTTATTCTATTTCTCTATCTCCCTGTCTGTCTCTTCCGCCTCTGTTTATTATGCTGCATAAATAAACCCAGTGGTTGTATGACATGTGTGCTCCAAGTACAACATAATTCACACTGTTTTACAAATATATAACAATCAGGAATTTGTTTTGAACGCTCTAAGTCTCTTAATATCAGAGTCTTGGAGTTATATTCAAGTATTTAATTGTTGAATACTTTGTTTAGATATTCTTTAACTCATCTTCTACTTCTATGGTATACGCCCATCTGTGGGTGAGAAAATTGCGCTAGTAGATATGCCATCATCATCGTCTGTCCTCTTTGAACTCGTACTGTAGAATAATTTTTACAAGGAATCATGAATAACCAAGCCAATGAACGCAGAGTTTTTATATTTCAATACTGACACAACATGATATGGGTACATTACATATACATTTATTTATTCATCAAGAAAGACATCTATTTGTTTTATTGTGTTTATACACATTGTACAACAAATATTTTCTAAAACATTTAAATCGAAAACTTTTGGACATGACTGTTCTCATCAATTAAAAGGCAATGGAAACTGTCAAATGTTAAACATTTGTTAAAATAAATAATGTGACAGTATTACTGTATATTCTTGCGAAATGTTTCAATTTTCTACGTCTACAAGGCAGGGGTATTGTTTCCATTGATATTGTCTTCCAACTGGCGTTGTCTTGAAATGGGCACAGGGGACATTTCCTGGTATGTACAAGTAGTGAAAGCTGACTAGGAGTGTTATTAACCACGACACTGATGAAGCCACGAGTAGTCCAAAATCTTATGCTCTCTAGAAAGATACACCCAGCATTTTTCATACTATACATATATGTTCTCTGTTGGGGTATTATTCGTGCACTCCGGACCAGTCCATACATGCTCAGAATCTTCTCCAACATATGCATCAGCATCCGGTGGCTAATAGTGCCAGTTCTGTCCTTGGTTGACGAGACCCCTCGTTCTCCCCATGTGCCTCTCGTGTGCCGCTGTGCCAGTTCTTACCCCCGAGTCTCTACGATACGTATTAAATAGCTGATACTTCCAGGCAATATGTGATTAATATTTTTGTACATTACAGGTGAGACTTGTGTTGACAAGCGACCACCATGTACTCCAAGGATTCATGTGCTCACAAGTAGTAATTCCAACATGTGTCCCTGACGGATGTGTCAATTGTGACAACGATGAGGACTGCAATCAAACAGATTCTGGGTATGTATCCACATAAAACATAAGATACTATACTAATATTACTGAGTGTTACACAATAGATATGTATGAGGCAGTTCCGTCAAATTGTTAATACAATAAGAGAAAGGAATTGGTGACAAGACTTTCCTGAAACCATCTGATAGATTGCATGCGTACTGACAAAAGACTAGCAATCCATCCACTTTATAATATTCATAGGTGTGGTTATGTAGAAGTGAATAAAGAAACATTTAATTTATATGATGTTAAACAAATAGGGCTATACTGTAAGAAGATCTTCCAATCCACAAACAAATACATTATTTCTCAGTAAATTACTTACATGGTATAAGTTTGCAATGCAAAGAAAATCTTCGTACTCGCTCAAAGTAATAATGATGAAAAGACAAAACAATACATTTGTCATAATAGGTGTAAGTGCAAGTATTATATTTAAAACGGCCATACACACATAAAAAGAATCGTGAATACAAACATTGGCATTGTATGGTTGATAAACAATTACTATTAATAAAGAATGATTATAAAGGGCTAGGGACAGAAGTAGTAAGGTGTCCGTGTCTTAGCCATAATTTACAGGATGTAGATCCATTAAAGAAAAGTTTGGAATGTGATGAAAAGTGTGATAAACAAAATACAAACACACAGAAGTATACAAAAACTTGTCACCCACAACATTTAAAGTGAACAAACATACAAACACACAGAAGTGTACAAAAACTTGTCACCCACAACATTTAAAGTAAACAAACATACAAACACAAAAGTAAAAGACTCTAACACACGCTTGAAGGCGCATAGGGCATACGGTACTAGACCCATATTTATATGGACCAACCGGCCGCCATGACTTCCATTTACTTCCCGTTACCCATTTTAGGCTGGGTAGACCCGGGAACCCGGGAGCCCAGGTCAGATTTACAAATATGAATCCGCCATAATTCGAATCGAACCTATTATACCGAGCGGGCATATGAGCCACAGACGACAAATGTAACGCTGAAACATGCAGCAGACGACAAATGTTGCGCTGAAACTTGCAGCAGACGACAAATATAACGCTGAAACTGGCAGCAGACGACACATATAGCGCTAAAAATAGCAGCAGACGACAAATGTAACGCTGAAACTTGCAGCAGACGACAAATATAGCGCTGAAACTTGCAGCAGACGACAAATGTAACGCTGAAACTTGCAGCAGACGACACATATAGCGCTGAAACATGTAGCAGACGACACATATAGCGCTGAAAGTTGCAGCAAACGGCACGGTCTAATTATGCCAAAGACGCAATACTATCTGATTCACGCTCAATGATACCAAAGGAAGGTAGATAGCCGATGACGGTGATATGCATTGATGCCTTTCGTTAGTGCAAAAAAAAAAAAACCCTATAGAATTGTTATAGAAATATTTTCCTGAACATTCGAGAGCCCGTAGAAATGACAATGCAGGTTGGTTGGATCCTACAGGTCCCATATTTGACAATTTTCACGTGGACAAATCTTCCAGGGCAGTGGTTCTCAACCCTTTTGTGGCTCATGCACCCCATCACCATATGTTCAGAATGTCATTCCCATCTTTCGTATTCCCTCCCTATAAATTCCCCCTCCCCCGCCCCTATACAGTATACGTAAAAATTGAAGCTAAATTTAATAACACATACTAGAACAAGTCTAGACGTCTATATAAAATGTGATTTGCCGGTCTACTTTCGATATAAAACGAATTTCAGTAGTTCGAAAAGTACAGAACCATAAAGTATGGAGGGAAAAAAACAATATTAAGTAATCGGTTCCTGTAGTAACGCGATCTTGAAATAATCTTCATCCCCCCTCCCTCGGAAACCCTAAAATTCCCACCTGGAGGAGGGGGGGGGGAACTCCCCACCGGTTAAGAACCACTGTTCTATGGTATATGCGACCAGGGAATTATTTTTTTATAATGACACAACAAGACAGTCTACTTTCTTTGGGCACATAATGAACAGAGAAAAGCTGGGTTATGTTATGACATCCGAGAAGGGAAAATATAGAGTATGTCGTGACCATGGGACCAAGAGAGAAGATGTTAGACAATTTGGCATCATGGCATGCAGAAAAAATCGGTTTCAGAAAGTATTTACAGTAGAAACAGAAGGCAATAGACATGATGACCAACGCCACACAGCATGGACTTGAGAAGAATTATACAATATGCAATGAGTCAAAAACGTGCACACTGAGGAAACATAACATACATACTGAGACACTTCCAATTCCCCAACATGGAGGATATGCATTTAAACGGTAAGGCCTCTGGACCGTCTATGCTTGTGGCTACCGTTTGCATTCACATTTTCCTCATGTTGGACTGGAAATGTATGGTTCCGACGCCCTACTACTGAGTTGAGTGTGTGTGGCGCGACACTGTGAGCTGTTAAAGGCTTTTACATATGTCCGCTGTTGTTTTTAGCGCGAACTGCATGTTCGGAATAATGGCTGTCGTCTTTGTCGTAGAACTTACTGGTTTGTCTTATGCAGAAATGTGTGGCTGCTGTTTTTCTAGTGACTGCCGCTTCCATCGACGATGAACTGTATTTTTGGTGGAGGATTTTTGTGTTGGCATTCTGGCGGCGGCATTAGACACAGCGAAATGCTTTTATAACTGTGCGTGGTTGTTTGTAGCGCGAACTGCATGTTAGGAATAATGGCGACCGGCTTTGTCGCAGAACAGACTGGTTCCCCTGATGCAGTAATGTGTGGTTGCTGGTTTTCTAGTGACTGCCGCTTCCATCGACGATGAATTGTATTTTTCATGGAGGACTTTTGTGTTGGCATTCTGGCGGCGGCATTATGCAGTGTACCTGTGCGGGCTGGTGGTTTGTCGAGAATCCTGTCTGTTCCACTTTTCACACGGGGTAGTGAGGAACATTTTGTGTGATATTCACTGGCACAGGAACAGAGCATAATGGGACGATCCGTTGCCGTGAAGTTGGAACCGCGACTAATGACACTGTAATGACAGCTTCTGTTAAACAGTAAAAAATAACACACAGGCAAGCACAATTAACATATTTGTAGTTGTTGAAATTTTCTTACTTATATATGTTTTTGAGAAATTTTTATATAGTAGGCATATATGATATGTAGTTGAATGTTTCTCTGGTATAGGCTTAACAATGTATAATTTGGATTAATCATACTTATTAGCATGTTAATATTATATATCCGGAACCATGACAATTGTACATTGTGGTCAAAGTGAAACATTAAGTTAGTATTTCTGCCGCTGGAAGTTTAAATTGTGTACATTTGTTGTCTATCTGGTTGTGACAACCAGGAAAATGGGAGTAATTACATTGAAACATGCTTCTTAAAACGTTAGCATACAAAATACAGCTATAACTGACTGATTGACTGGCTGGCACCTTGCCGTCTTGACAGACGATAGTTTGTTACATTGCGCTTCAAATAGGCATAGGAACTATAACCTATGGCAGTAGCGAATGTGCCTGATCAGACCAATTTGCGCTGTAAATGTTCGCCCACAATGGATGCATGTGAACATATGGTACACACACGCGCGCGCGCGCGACGCACACACACACACACACATACACACACACACACCCACACATATATAAACATAGTTTAAATATTAATGTATTAATTTTGCATTCCAGGTATGAGTGTTTTCCCCATCAACAACTGGATCAGTGTGGAGGATGTTCTGTCGGAGAGATCTGCATAGACACGGGAATTAGATGTGTTAAAGCACCATGTCCTGAATCCTACGAGTGCGTGCCAGATGACGAATGTGGTGGGTGTGTCAATGGACAAGTGTGTAAGGACACGGGAATTAGATGTATAAGAGCACCATGTCCTGAATCCTACCAGTGTGTGCCAGATGACGAATGTGGTGGGTGTGTCAATGGACAAGTGTGTAAGGACACGGGAATTAGATGTATAAGAGCACCATGTCCTCAATCCTACCAGTGTGTGCCAGATGACGAATGTGGTGGGTGTGTCAATGGACAAGTGTGTAAGGACACGGGAATTAGATGTATAAGAGCACCATGTCCTCAATCCTACCAGTGTGTGCCAGATGACGAATGTGGTGGGTGTGTCAATGGACAAGTGTGTAAGGACACGGGAATTAGATGTATAAGAGCACCATGTCCTCAATCCTACCAGTGTGTGCCAGATGACGAATGTGGTGGGTGTGTCAATGGACAAGTGTGTAAGGACACGGGAATTAGATGTATAAGAGCACCATGTCCTCAATCCTACCAGTGTGTGCCAGATGACGAATGTGGGTGGGTGTGTCAATGGACAAGTGTGTAAGGACACGGGAATTAGATGTATAAGAGCACCATGTCCTCAATCCTACCAGTGTGTGCCAGATGACGAATGTGGTGGATGTGTCAATGGACAAGTGTGTAAGGACACGGGAATTAGATGTATAAGAGCACCATGTCCTCAATCCTACCAGTGTGTGCCAGATGACGAATGTGGTGGATGTGTCAATGGACAAGTGTGTAAGGACACGGGAATTAGATGTATAAGAGCACCATGTCCTGAATCCTACCAGTGTGTGCCAGTTGACGAATGTGGTGGGTGTGTCAATGGACAAGTTTGTAAAGATATTGGAATCAACTGTAACACAACACAATGTGAAAGTTTTACATGCCTTCCTGAAAATGATCTCCACGTGTCCTTTAAGGTGTCCTGACAATTATGCTTGTGAGTTCAAGCAGAAAGCATGTTTTCCAGTTGGGCAGATTCTGTGTCTGCCACTTCAGGTACCAACATGTGTACGCATAAAACCAGAGCTAGCCAGCTGCCCCAGAGTCGGCTGGCGACTACCACCACAGTCTTTATATTGTAAGGTTGAACAAATATTGTTCTCGTGCAAAGATGATAGTGATTGTCATGGATCAAGGATAAGATGTTGCTCGTCAGTCTGTGGCAGTAAAAAATGTACCTATGTAAATAGGCGAACCATAAATGAAAACTAAGTGCTATGATTGTGAGAACAGTGTTTTTACTTTGTTTAGAGCTGTAGTCATTTCTATTTCTCAGTTACGTATTGTTAGCAGTATGTTGAACTTACAACAAAAGTACTGTAATTTACAAACACAGAAAAACTCAGATGTATTTTAAACAATACAACCCATATACTTTACTCAGCTTCCTTTACATAGACGATGAGTCAAGTTAGGTTAGTTGCGTATCTTTTACAAGACGTTGCAATCAACACCAGCATTATTTGCTGTTGTGATCTCTTGGCAAGTTTTCATTCAGTTGTTTGCCATTGCTTTCTGAACGACAGGCACAAATACCATTTCGTAAAAAAACCATCGCAACGCGGTCTGCAGCCAAATCGCGCGCGTGTAATTCGAACGCGGGTATACGGGATCACGAACTGCGCCCGTAACACCTTCGGCACGGAGGCGGCAGATGAAGAGAAGTGAATGCCAAATATAATACTTTTAAATCTTTGGCGAATCTCAGCCAAGTTTAGAACAGCTTAACAAAATCAGTAACGGGAGACATGTTAAACTGTTACATTAAACATAATCGTTCTGCAGAATAAACTACTTGTATTGTATCGGTGTTTTGTATACACTTTCCGTTTCATGTTAGTGTAATGTTTTGTAGACTTTTACTTTACGGATTATTTTATTAATTAGGTACAATTGGCGACGACGTGATGCGTTTATTCTTCGGAGACGCTGTTTAGTGTTTTACGCTGTTTAGTGTTTTACGCTGTTTAGTGTTTTACGCTGTTTAGTGTTTTCCTGTGGGTTATGTGGTGTCATTTCGTATTCGTTAATTGGAAGTGTTCAAAAGAAGCCACGGAAGGCATGTTGTGGATGAAACTTTGAGAGCAGCCGACAGATATTTGTTGGTTATGGTCTCAAGTTTCGCGACGGCAGGCAGAGGATCGCTTTCGAGAGACAATGGTTGCGGTCATCTGGCCAGTATGGTCACTGCCATAGAGGAAAGCAACGGCAAACTACCTCTTTAAAAGTGCATAGTACATTATGATTCGCCTAAAGACTGATCATCGCAAGACAAGGACAGAGACATTAAAATTAGCAACATGGAATGTTAGGACGTTAAACGACGACGACAAATTAGAGAACATAAAACAAGAACTGGAAAGATAAAAAATTAATACTTTAGGGATGTGCGAAACGAGATGGATAGGAGCAAGCATCAAGATAGATGAAGATTTTAAGATTATTTATTCTGGAGGTGAAGATCGACAAAGGGGAGTGGCAATTATTTTGTACCGGAAAACATCAAAATCTGTTCAAGGATATTGGGCCGTGTCGGACAGAGTTCTACTAGTTAAATTAAGTGGCAGACCTTTTAACATAAATGTTATTCAAGTATATGCCCCAACAGGAGAATCCAGTGAAGATAGTGTAGAGGAATTTTATAATGACATAGAGTCTGCCTTAAAGAAATGTAAAAATTCAGAAATAAACATCATATTAGGGGACTTCAATGCAAAAGTAGGAAATCAAGGGGATAGATACACAGTAGGAAACTATGGTTTAGGAGAGAGAAATGAAAAAGGATGCAGACTCGTAGAGTGGGCAAAAGAACAGGAAATGATTGTAGGAAACACCTGGTTTAAACAACACCCTAGAAGATTATGGACATGGGGAAGTCCTGATAACAGGATTAGAAACCAGACTGACTATATTCTGATTAGCAGAAGATTTAGAAACGCGTTAACAATAGTAAAAACAGTTCCCAGTGCTTATTGTTATAGTGACCACAGATTACTTACTGGAACATTGAGGATAAAGTTGAAGAAAGTCAAGTATATAACAGGAAACACTAAATATGATTTGTGTACATTGAGTAATGACAAGGAAATACAAAACAAATTCAACATAGAAGTACAGAACAGATTTGATATATTGTCTGATCTAGAGATCCTATTCCAGGATGTGGATGCTCAATGGGAAATGTTGAAGAATTCAATCAGTTTGGCTGCAGAATCAACTATTCCAAAATTAAAGAAGGTGGGTCGTAATAAATGGATGACTGAAGAAATTTTGCACCTAATGGAAACACGAAGACTAGACTCAACAAAAATAATTCTTCCAAATATGAAGAAATCCACAGACAAGTCAGAATATTATGTAAGGAGGCAAAAGAAGCATGGCTTGAGGAAAAGTGCTTAGAAATTGAAAAACAACACAACAGTCAAAATACCAAATTAGTGCACAAAAGAATTCAGGAACTTACTAATAAAAGAACAAGTACATCAACAGGCTGTCTAAAAACTAAAGATGGCAAAATCATAATAGAAAAAGATCAGATTATACATGTATGGACAGATTATGTGAAAAACCTTTATGAGGATAACAGAGAGGAACAGTATGATATTAGGCTTAATAATGAAGGACCACCAATTTTGAAGATGGAGTTTAGAAATATTCTTAAGCATATGAAAGCTGGCAAGGCCCCCGGTGCAAGATAACATCACAACATAACTTAAAAAGCTTTAGAAGAATATAGACTAGATCACGTCACCAGACTGCTGAACACTTTATACGATACTGGAGATATACCTTCTGAATTATGTAACTCTGTATTTATTGCAATCCCAAAGAAATCAGAAGCCTTGGAATGTGATCAACATAGAACAATTAGTATAATGAGTCACATAACAAAGATTGTGCTACGAATTATCATGAAAGAGTGAGAAAGAAATTACAACCTGAAATAGGGGAAGAACAATGTGGGTTTGTAGAAGGAAAGGGTACAGTAAATGCTGTGTATATGCTGCGAACAGTTATTGAACGTGCTATAGAAGTAAACAAGGATATACATCTTTGCTTTATTGACTACACAAAGCTTTTGATAGAGTTAGACATGTCAACATGGTGGATATGCTTGCAGATCTACAAATTGATGGGAAAGACATTAGACTTATAAAAAACATATATTGGAAACAACAAGCTGCCATAAGGATTGATAATGAAGTGGGACAATATCAGCCTATTAAGAGAGGTGTTAGGCAGGGATGTGTAATGTCTCCAGATCTTTTTTCCCTGTACAGTGAAAATATTTTCAGAAATGTAGAAGATATAAATGGAATCAGCATTGGAGGACGAAACATCAATAACATTAGATATGCAGATGATACAGTATTGATTGCAGACAATGCGCAGGATCTGCAACAATTAGTAGATGCGGTTGTTGTACACAGTGAGCAACTGGGGTTAGAATTAAATTGCAAATAGACACAGGTTATGGTCGTCACTAGGAAGAACGAAGTACCACAATGTAATGTACAAGTATATGGGAATATTCTTCAACAAGTAAATCGATACAATTATCTCGGAACAGTCATAACATCTGATGGGAGATGCCTTGAAGAGATTAGAACAAGAATCGCCATGGCGAAAGTAGCCTTTAGCAAGATGAAAAACATTCTGACCAATAAAAAGATGTCAATTGAAACGAGAAAAAGGAGTGTTGAGGGGATACATAGAGCCTGTTTTTTTTGTATGGATGTGAAACGTGTACAATGTGCAGTCAAGCTGAAAAACATCTGATGGCTGCAGAAATGTGGTTTCTGAGGAAAATGCAAAGAATACCATGGACAGACAGAAAAACCAATGACCAAGTACTACAGGAGACAAATGAAAATCGTAAATTGATTAGAGAAATTAGACGTAGACAGTCAAAATTTTTGGACATGTTATGAGAAGAAATGGATTGGAGAACTTAGTGACAACTGGCAAGATCGAAGGGAACAGACCAAGAGGAAGACCGAAAGGAAAATACCTGGATGGCTTGGCCACATGGCATGGACGAGACAGTAACACTGAGCTGATCCACGACTCTGGTGATCGAGTGAAATGGCGAGTCATGACCGCCCACGCTTTCCGGCATGGCACATGCTTGATTGATTTATTAATTATTCCTAGCATATTTTTCAAGTTGTTGATCCTCTGATAGTTTGACAATTTTATCATGAGCATGCACAAATTCACCAAACATACATTTCAAATTCTTGTTCAGTGTTTAACATTTGATGTTTCTTCCAGTGATGATAACATTAAACAATGCTATACACGAGTTTATAACAGTGATGATAACATTAAACAATGCTATACACGAGTTTATAACAGTGATGATAACATTAAACAATGTTATACACGAGTTTATAACAGTGATGATAACATTAAACAATGTTATACACGAGTTTATAACAGTGATGATAACATTAAACAATGCTATACACGAGTTTATAACAGTGATGATAACATTAAACAATGCTATACACGAGTTTATAACAGTGATGATAACATTAAACAATGTTATACACGAGTTTATAACAGTGATGATAACATTAAACAATGTTATACACGAGTTTATAACAGTGATGATAACATTAAACAATACTATACACGAGTTTATAACAGTGATGATAACATTAAACAATGTTATACACGAGTTTATAACAGTGATGATAACATTAAACAATGTTATACACGAGTTTATAACAGTGATGATAACATTAAACAATACTATACACGAGTTTATAACAGTGATGATAACATTAAACAATACTATACACGAGTTTATAACAGTGATGATAACATTAAACAATGTTATACACGAGTTTATAACAGTGATGATAACATTAAACAATGTTATACACGAGTTTATAACAGTGATGATAACATTAAACAATACTATACACGAGTTTATAACAGTGATGATAACATTAAACAATACTATACACGAGTTTATAACAGTGATGATAACATTAAACAATGTTATACACGAGTTTATAACAGTGATGATAACATTAAACAATGCTATACACGAGTTTATAACAGTGATGATAACATTAAACAATGTTATACACGAGTTTATAACATAGACAAAAAGGTATTTTACACGTGATTTAAGAAGTGTGAAGTTATCACAGTTGTTTACGTCTGCTTTTAATTTGCAGGAAGTTAAAATGCCCCTTTTATGTAACCAAATAATGATTCTTATATGTGACTTTGAATGGGGCGCACACACACACACACACACACACGCACTCACGCACGCACGCACGCACACGCGCACTCACACTCACACACACACACACTCACACACTCACACACTCACACTCACACACTCACACACTCACACTCACACACTCACACACTCACACTAACATACTCACACACTCTCACACTCACACACACACTCACACACACGCGCACGCGCGCGCGTAGATGTAGATCTTATTTGTAGATGTAAGTGCGGCAAAATACATACACAAACACAAACACAATCTCAAACACACACACACACACACACACACACACACACACACATGTGCGTGGATTCACTCATACATATCCCTCCATCATGTGCCATGCCGGTAGGCGTGGGCGGTCACGATTCGTCATTTCACTCGATCACTAGAGTCGTGGATCAGTTCAGTGTTCTTGTCTCGACCATGCCACGTGGCCAAGCCATTCAAGTATTTACTTCTCTGTCTTCCCCCTTGTTTCTTCCCCTCGATCTTGCCAGTTGTCACCATGTTCTCCAATTTATTTCTTCTCATAACATGTCCAAAAATGTTGACTGTCTACGCCTAAATTCTCTAATCAGTTTACGATTTTCATTTGCTTTGTGTAGTACTTGATCAATAGTTTTTCTGTCTGTCCATGGTATTCTTTGCATTCTCCTCAGAAACCACATTTCCACAGCCATCAGATGTTTTTCAACCTGTTTGCTTATTGTCCAAGCTTCACATACATACAAAGGTACAGGCTTTGTGTAGCACCTCAACAATCTTTTCCTCGTTTCAATTGACATCTTTTTTATTTGTCAGTATGTTTTAAATCTTGCTAAAGGCTACTTTCGGCAAGGCGATTCCTGTTCTAATCTCTTCAAGGCATCTCCCATCAGATGTTATTACTGTTCCGCGATAATTTTATCGATTCACTTCTTTAAGAATATGCCTAATTACTTGTACATTACACTGTGGCATTTCGTTCTTCCTAGTGACGACCATAATATGTGCCTTCTTACAATTTAGTTCTAACCCCATTTGTTCAATGTGTACAACAACCGCATCTACTAATTGTTGCAGATCCTGCTCATTGTCTGCAATCAATACTGTATCATCCACATATCTAATATTATTGATTTTTCTTCCCCCTATGATGATTCCTTTTATATCTTCTACATTTATATTTTCACTGTATAGGAAAACAAGATCTGGAGACATTACTATACATCCCTGTCTCACATCTCTCTTAATAGGCTGATATTGACCCACTTCATTATCAATCCTTATGGCAGCTTGTTGCTTCCAATATATGTTTTTTTTAAACAAGTCTAAGGTCTTTCCCATCAATGTGAAAGATCTGCAAACATCTTTATCATGTTGACATGCCTTGCTCTATCGGAAAACTTTGTGTATTCAATAAAGCAAAGATGTAGATCTTTGTTTACGTCTATAGAATGTTCAGCGTGGAAAGACGACCCTGTTGAGCTTGACTCTAGACTGAATGCTTTGAAGAAATATAAAAATTCAGTACTAAACATCATAATGGGTGACTTCATTGCGAAAGTAGGGAATCTAGGTGATGGATGAACAGTAGGTAAACATCGTTTTGGATAACGAAACGAGAGAGGATATAGACTTGTAGAATGGGCAAAAGAAATTAACTACTTGTCGGAAACACCTGGTTTAAGCAACATCACAGCTGAGTAAGGACATGGAGAAGTCCTGGCAGCAGGAATAGAACCAGATGGATTATATCCTGGTTAACAGAAGGTTTCGAAATGCGTTAATAAGTCGCAAAAACAGTTCAAAATGCAAACTGTTACAGTGATCACAGATTTATTATAGGCAAACTGAAGGAAAAGTTAAAGAAACTAAAGTATACACAAGGGAACACTAAATATGATCTGTGTGCATTAAAATATAACAAGGAAATACAGGACAACTTTAACATAGTGAAGAATAGATTTGATGTATGGTCTGGTTTAGAGGTCTTTTTCAAGCTGTGAATGATAAATGGGAAATGTTGAAGAATTTTGTCAATTTGACTGTAGAAACTACTATCCCATAATTAAAGAAAGTAGGTCGTAAGAAATGGATGACTGAAGAATTTTTAAGACTAATGGAAACAAGAAGACACAACAAAAATAATCCTGACAAATATAAATAGATTCACAGGAAAGTCAGAACATTATGCAGAGAAGCAAAAGAAGCATGGCTTGAAAATAATGCATAGACATTGAAAAACAACACAACAGTCGTCATCATCGTCGTCGTCGTCGTCATCATCATCATCATCATCATCCTCATCCTCCTGCTCCCGCTCCTCCTCCTGCTCCTCCTCCTCCTCATCATCATCCTCATCATCACCACCACCATCACCATCACCACCATCACCATCACGACCACGACCACCACCACGACCACCACGACCACGACCACCACCACCACCATCATCATCATCATCATCACCACCACCATCATCATCATCATCATCATCATCATCATCATCATCATCATCATCATCATCATCATCATCATCATCATCCACTTTTGCCGTCAAGCGTCGTGGGGAGGAATAATATGAGCTCCAGCACCCGGTGGGCGGCACTGGATAGTGTCACTCCATGAGATTGTACAATGTCTTTGATGTCGTCAATCCATTTTCTTCTTGGACGTCCTCTAGGTCTCGCCGCAGATGATCTTTGATGTAAGGCCAGTGATGGTAGTTGCTGGTGTTGCATTCTAACGACATGGCCAAACCACTTGATCTTCTGTTTTTCAATAAATGTGCACAAGGTGTTAATCCCACTGTCTGTCTGATAACAGCATTTCTTACTCGGTCTCGGATTGTTAAGTTGGCAGCTCTCCTCAGGCATCTCATCTCGCAGGTGTTGATTTTGCGAAAGTGTGATTTTTATTATGCCTGACTGCCTGCCTGCCTGCCTGCCTGCCTGCCTGCCTGCCTGCCTGACTGCCTGCCTGCCTGCCTGCCTGCCTGCCTGCCTGTCTGTCTGCCTGTCTGTCTGCCTGCCTGCCTGCCTGCCTGCCTGTTTGTCTGTCTGTCTGTCTGTCTGTCTGTCTGTACATCAATATGTATGTATATTTAATTTTTACACACAAGCGCGCATACACAGAAACAAATATTAAGAAACAGTTTAAAGGTTCGTAGTAAAAGCCAAGCTTTATTAACAGTATCTACAATAAAAAATTATAGTCATTAATATAATGCATACAAGTAAGTAGAACTCGCCACAAAGTCAGAGACCTCGGTAAGCTCTTATTAGATGAACAATTGCTAGCTAATGAGTACATAGTTATACACAATATGCAACAGCCTGTGTAATGATCACACTTCTGACTGCATTAGTGAGACTAAGAATACATCCATTATGGTTCAGTGACTGACTACGAATACATCCATTATGGTTCAGTGACTGTGACTACGAATACATCCATTATGGGTCAGTGACTTTGACTACGAATATATTCATTATGGTTCAGTGACTTTGACTACGAAAACATCCTTTATGGTAAGTCAAGTAATGGAACCATTCTCACGCCTTAAGTGGCATGGGCAAACGGTGCGTGGTCAGTATCACATTGGCCGCCTTTACTCTCCCACAACAACTCCTGGTACCCACAACAGACATGCTTGAGCTACCAGTCAATTCCAAGTCCAAGTCAATGTGAAATATTCGAATCCCACCGGTTGCGGATAGGAACCCCTGACCACCGAGCCGGCAAGGGAGTGTCCAGCCATTAAAATACCCCGGCTCCGAGGGGAATTTAAAATGCCAGAACAGATGCTTGCAGCCAGAGAGCGAGTACTGTAACCTGACTTAGGAGTTTCAGTCGGTGTCTCAGTGGGTACACATACTGACATCTGTGTTAAACACATGCTAACATAATGAGATGACTGGCTGTCATCGTGCAGGTTCACGATCCTAGACTCACTTGACACTCGCATCTACGCCAAATATAGACATGTCATCCGTGCAGTCAGAAGTAAATTAATAAGGAGTTAATATACTCTTCCAATATATTAAATATATAAAGATACTGGAGAATATACACTTATCATAGTCTTAATATATAAAGATAGTGGGGAATACACACTTAATAATAGTTAGTGACAATGTTCTCATATACATATATATATATATATATATATATATATATATATATATATATATATATATATATATATATATATATATATATATATATATATATATATATATATACGTTTATCAACTTATACATAGATAACGTAAGGTGATGATATACAGTTAAAATTACCTAAATATGAACAGTAAGCGTTCCACATATTCTGTGTGAAAAAAAATACATTCAAACCTCGGTTTTCGTCGATAATCCGTCCGAATTCAATCGGCGAAATCCGAAATACACGAAGAACAAGGCAATTATTACCAAATGAATCAATGTAAATCCAATTAATTCGTTTTAGAAACTCTTAAATACATTTTAAAAAAAATGATAGAGAATCATGTAGTTTTAATGCTATGGTTTTGGTCCCAGACTTGTCCGAACTCGCACGTTCGCTGTGTCTAGTTACACTGTGTAGGCCAGTGATCCTCTTTATGTTTCAAACCATCCTATGCTGGCCTTAAAATCACTAAGTACACTAGCACTCGTCTCGGATATTTTCTTAATGAAATCGGCATTCAACAGTCTGGCTATGCCTCATATGATTGCCTGCGAAACAGAATCGCCATCTAACTTGTTTTGATTTATTCAAATTAATAAATGTTCAACATCCTCAATTGTTTGCGATCTCTGTTTTTTTAACACAGTCATGCCTTTCGCTACATTAGCCTCTTTTATGACTTCCCTTTTAGCCACAATGGAACTTAAAGTGGAAGGCGACTTCCAGTACATACAGCCGATTTAAGCTATATTAATGCGCCTCTCGTATTTTATTATTAGCAAGCGATGCTCACAAAACGAAAAACAACGCCAAACTGAGCAGAAGAACGCTTGGGTCCCTTTGTTTTCGCAAAATTAATAGCGAGGTCATGTGGACAAGTCAACGAAATCCGAGGCAAACATCGAAAAGCGAGAGAAGTCTTTCGCGGAAAAAAATCAACGAAAACCGAAACAGACGATAACCGAAGGCAACGAAAATTGAGGTTTTACAACAAGTGAAACAACAACATTTATGTAGTTTAATATGCATATGACATAGCAGGCATATTCTTAAAAGAAATTCACTACAGCATCCCGTGTTCTGAATGGAAAGGAAAACTAACTGCCAAGAACGTGAAACTAACTGCATGCTTCCATTAAAGATATTAACGTGTGCATCCTGGGTGCCAGAGTAAGAGAAGAATAGAAACCATAAAAATGCGAAGAGTGATATGATTAACATAGAAAGTGGAAGGGCGGGTGCCGTCAAGACTATTTCAATAGGAGAATCAAACATACATGCGGACAGAGTATAACTATTGTATGAACTATAAAGCTGTGGGTAGTATCCGGCTCTGCAGAGACACATCGAATACAGAAGCTCAACATGCTATAGCTCTCACAGATAACAGTAAGATACATTATGAAGAGTTTGTAGTCTGGGCACAATAAATACCCCCACAGCAGTTGGAAATAATAATAATAATAATAATAAAACAAATAAACAAAGGCTATAAGGCCACTGCTCTGACACAATTGTAGGAAAGTATCCACGTGTAGATATAATCTGTTACCTTGGATGGAATCTGTCGAGAGGAAGAAAAATCATACAAATGGATGGAATGTGTCGAGAGGAAGAAAACGTCACACAAATGGATGGAATCTGTCGAGAGGAAGAAAACGTCACACAAATGGATGGAATCTGTCGAGAGGAAGAAAACGTCACACAAATGGATGGAATCTGTCGAGGGAAGCAAACGTCACACAAATGGAAGGAATCTGTCGAGGGGAAGAAAAATCATACAAATGGATGGAATCTGTCGAGAGGAAGAAAACGTCACACAAATGGATGGAATCTGTCGAGAGGAAGAAAACGGCACACAAATGGATGGAATCTGTCGAGGGAAGCAAACGTCACACAAATGGAAGGAATCTGTCGAGGGGAAGAAAAATCATACAAATGGATGGAATCTGTCGAGAGGAAGAAAACGTCACACAAATGGATGGAGTCTGTCGAGAGGAAGAAAACGTCACACAAATGGATGGAATGTGTCGAGAGGAAGAAAACGTCACACAAATGGATGGAATGTGTCGAGGGGAAGAAAACGTCATACAAATGGATGGAATCTGTCGAGAGGAAGAAAACGTCACACAAATGGATGGAATCTGTCGAGAGGAAGAAAACGTCACACAAATGGATGGAATCTGTCGAGAGGAAGAAAACGTCACACAAATGGATGGAATCTGTCGAGAGGAAGAAAACGTCACACAAATGGATGGAATCTGTCGAGAGGAAGAAAACGTCACACAAATGGATGGATTCTGTCGAGGGGAAGAAAAATCATACAAATGGATGGAATGTGTCGAGAGGAAGAAAACGTCACACAAATGGATGGAATCTGTCGAGAGGAAGAAAACGTCACACAAATGGATGGAATGTGTCGAGAGGAAGAAAACGTCACACAAATGGATGGAATGTGTCGAGGGGAAGAAAACGTCATACAAATGGATGGAATCTGTCGAGAGGAAGAAAACGTCACACAAATGGATGGAATCTGTCGAGAGGAAGAAAACGTCACACAAATGGATGGAATCTGTCGAGGGGAAGAAAAATCATACAAATGGATGGAATGTGTCGAGAGGAAGAAAACGTCACACAAATGGATGGAATCTGTCGAGAGGAAGAAAACGTCACACAAATGGATGGAATGTGTCGAGAGGAAGAAAACGTCACACAAATGGATGGATTCTGTCGAGGGGAAGAAAAATCATACAAATGGATGGAATGTGTCGAGAGGAAGAAAACGTCACACAAATGGATGGAATCTGTCGAGAGGAAGAAAACGTCACACAAATGGATGGAATGTGTCGAGAGGAAGAAAACGTCACACAAATGGATGGATTCTGTCGAGAGGAAGAAAACGTCACACAAATGGATGGAATCTGTCGAGAGGAAGAAAACGTCACACAAATGGATGGAATGTGTCGAGAGGAAGAAAACGTCACACAAATGGATGGATTCTGTCGAGGGGAAGAAAAATCATACAAATGGATGGAATGTGTCGAGAGGAAGAAAACGTCACACAAATGGATGGAATCTGTCGAGAGGAAGAAAACGTCACACAAATGGATGGAATCTGTCGAGAGGAAGAAAACGTCACACAAATGGATGGAATCTGTCGAGAGGAAGAAAACGTCACGCAAATGCATGTCGAAGTAGGACATACTGCTCGTAGAGGTGCAGCAACCTAACTTCTCCATATGTTACACTGCTATATGCTGCTGCAGCCTCGGTCTTCCATGATTGTAATACAGTTGTTGTAGTCCACCAAGCTGGACATGGGTTGTTAATGGTATTGATCCATCATTTGTACAGTGTAACAATAAATCAAGTTTGAATACATATGAATATACATGTAAACGCCTGTATAGTATTAGTAACATTGACTATATAGTTAGATAATTGCTGCCTCATGGTTGAGATGATATAGCTTACAATAAAATGAACATAGTACGGCAGTGCAGTTTATAGGAACAATATGTATGGAGCTTCACGCTTGTAGTCTGCAACTTACTGAGTCGTGGCCATTTAGTATGGATTCTACCCAGACCGCTGTTTTGTTAGGCATGTGTACTAACCACTATGCCATCGCGGTTGCTCTATGATAATACATAAATAAAATGGCAGTGTATCAAATAGAAGTAGTATAATAATATAGTAATACTGATATGTCAGAGTACAATTCTGTATAGTATGTAACAAATATAACTAAACACTAACACAGATCATACACACATGCGCGCGTGCGTACACACAGTCAGACAGACAGACACACACACACACACACACAGACAATGTGAGATGAGACATATGCAGTGAAATAACATATGCTGGGAAGAACCATGTTCTAATCATGAACGGGTGTCAGATATTTACAAATGGACCATAGAACTGCAAATATCTTTTGACTATTCATTGGATTCAATGATGTACACAATATGACAGGATATTATCATGATACGCAAATTATTCGGATGATGGAAACAATGTTGATCTTAAATATATCCACATCCACATTGGACAATAATAAATTAACCTTTCGTCTGATCGAGAAACAATGAAACAAATTCAACCAAGTAACGTTTAGGTGAAATGCCTTCATGCGGCTCTCGTTTCGCTGTCTATATCTATTTATCTCATGCAGAAACGAATAAAAAGTCACATTATTGACAATCCTAGATGAAACAACTTGAGTGACGACATCTTTTGTTTATGCTTTGTTTCCATGCCAGCGATATAAATGACGCGTCTGATTAATGTCGGTGTGTTAACATGAGTACCCATGTTTACTGAAAAGTGATAAGTACTTTGACAATACATCGGACAATTTAGTTTATATCGTTTTCACCGAATCGGCCAGAGTTGTATACAGACACAATTCACTGTGTTGTCTTGATCGGTAGTTAAGTATAGCGAAGATCATACAGACAATATTGTAAAAGCTAAGTGCACATTGTTTGCTAGATTTGATAAACTTAACAATTCAGACGACTCTCCGGTAGACTGGTAGCATGCTCAGTCTTCACCGGACTCTCATAGGCTAGTCTATGACCCGTCACACTGGTCCAGCTTCCAGTGATCAACAAGATAATCTAACATCCTGTTCTTTCGCCATCTTAGTACAAACTAACAATATCTGTCTCTCATTATCATAGTAAAAAAATATATTCTTTTGCCTCTCATTATCATAGCACAATCCAATATTCCCTGTCTATCGTTATCACAGTACAATCCAACATTCTCTGTCTCTCGTTACCACAGTACAATCCAACATTCTCTGAATCTCGTTATCGTATTAAAATCTAACATTCTCTGTCTATCGTTATCATATTACAATCTAACATTCTCTGTCTTACAATCTAACATTCTCTGCCTATCGTTATCATATTACAATCTAACATTCTCTGTCTGCCGTTATCATAGTACAGTCTAACATTCTCTGTCTACCGTTATCATAGTACAGTCTAACATTCTTGGTCTGCCGTTATCATATTACAATATAACAGTCCCTGTCTGCCGTTATCATATTACAATCTAACATTCCCTGTCTGCCGTTATCATATTACAATCTAACATTCTCTGTCTATCGTTATCATATTACAATCTAACATTCTCTGTCTATCGTTATCATATTACAATCTAACATTCTCTGTCCATCGTTATCATATTACAATCTAACATTCTCTGCCTATCGTTATCAAATTACAATCTAACATTCTCTGTCCATCGTTATCATATTACAATCTAACATTCTCTGTCTATCGTTATCATATTACAATCTAACATTCTCTGTCCATCGTTATCATATTACAATCTAACATTCTCTGTCTATCGTTATCATATTACAATCTAACATTCTCTGTCCATCGTTATCATATTACAATCTAACATTCTCTGTCTATCGTTATCATATTACAATCTAACATTCTCTGTCCATCGTTATCATATTTCAATCTAACATTCTCTGTCTATCGTTATCATATTACAATCTAACATTCTCTGTCTGCCGTTATCATATTACAATCTAACATTCTCTGTCTGCCGTTATCATATTACAATCTAACATTCTCTGTCTATCGTTATCATATTACAATCTAACATTCTCTGCCTATCGTTATCATAGTACAATCTAACATTCTCTGGCTATCGTTATCATATTACAATCTAACATTCTCTGTCTATCGTTATCATATTACAATCTAACATTCTCTGTCTATCGTTATCATATTACAATCTAACATTCTCTGGCTATCGTTATAATATTACAATCTAACATTCTCTGTCTATCGTTATCATATTACAATCTAACATTCTCTGTCCATCGTTATCATATTACAATCTAACATTCTCTGTCTATCGTTATCATATTACAATCTAACATTCTCTGTCCATCGTTATCATATTACAATCTAACATTCTCTGTCTATCGTTATCATATTACAATCTAACATTCTCTGTCTATCGTTATCATATTACAATCTAACATTATCTGCCTATCGTTATCATAGTACAATCTAACATTCCCTGTCTGCCGTTATCATATTACAATCTAACATATTGAGCGAGAAATGGTGGGGGAATGTGTCAGTGCATGCATTCGTACGTGTATGTGTGAGAGTGAGTGAGGGAGTGTATGCGTGCGTGCATGCGTTCACGTGTATGTGTATGTGTGAGAGAGTGTGATTGAGAGAGTGAGTGTGTGTCTGTGAAGGATTGTATGTTAGAGAGTGAGACAGTGGGAGAGTTGATGTGTTAGTGTGTGTGTGTGTGAGCGCGCGCATGCGCGTGAGTGTGTGTATATGAAAGAATACAGAGAGAGAGAGAGAGAGAGAGAGAGAGAGAGAGAGAGAGAGAGAGAGCTGAGCAGATGCATGTCATGTAACACGCATGTTATGTAACACGCGAATCCATATGTTTGTGTATTCTCATCTGTCATATTATCAGTTAAATACCATTTGATTTTATCATGCATAATATAAACTCATGTTCATTAATGTAGTTTGAGTGAGTGAGTCAGTGAGTGTGAATGAGAGACAGAACGAGTGAGCGTGAGAGTGAATGAGTGAGCGGGAGAGTGAATGAGTGAGCGGGAGAGTGAATGAGTGAACGGGAAAGTGAATGACTGAGCGGGAGAGTGAATGAGTGAGCGTGAGAGTGAATGAGCGGGAGAGTGAATGCGTGAGAGTGAATGAATGAGCGGAAGAGTGAATGTGTGAGCGTGAGAGTGAATGTGTGTGTGTGTGTGTGTGTGAGAGAGAGAGAGAGAGAGAGAGAGAGAGAGAGAGAGAGAGAGAGAGAGAGAGAGAGAGAGAGAGAGAGAGAGAGAGAGAGAGAGAGAGAGAGAGCATCACTAATTTTACGTCACATACATTTTATGTACACATTTTTCTCCATGTTTAACATTTTTATGAGACTGCTCATGACAAGTGTCAGTGTATGTGTGTGAGTAAAGTGTGGGAGTTTGTTCATACTAGTTTCAATACTAACGTGAGACATTTTGTATATGTCTAGATGTGAGGAAGTGTGAGTGTATGTGGAGGATGTGTGTGAGTGTGGGGATATGTGTGGGTGGGGGTGTGTGGGTGGGGGTATGCATTTGGATGGGTTGGGGTGTGTGGGTTTTGGTGGGTAGTGGTATTTGTGGGTGTTGGTGGGATGTGTGGATGGATGTGTGGGGGTGAAAGTAGGGGTGTTGGAATGGGTGTGGGGGATGTGTGTATGGGTGGAGGATATGTGTATGGGACGGATGCAGGGGATGTGTGTTTATGTGGGTGGAGATGTGTGGATGGTTTGAGGAAGTATGTGTTGGAGGCGGGGTTGTGTGGGTAGGGGATTGTGTTGGGTGGATTTGGGATGGAAGGGCGGGTGGGGAGAAGTGTATGGTGTGTGGGTTGAGATATGTGTGCGGTGTGTTGGTGGGGGATGTGTGAATGATGTGTGGGTGGAAGGTATGTTTGTGGTGGTATGGGTGGAGGATAGTGTGTGGTGTGGGGGATGTGTGTGATGGGTGTGGGGAATGTGCGTATGGGTGGGGTACTATGTGTGGGTGAGCAGGGGATTGTGGTGGTTGGGGGAAGTATGTGGGGGAGTGTGGGTGGGAGATGTGTGTGTGTGGATGGGGAATGTGTGGATGGGGGTGTGTGAGTGGCTTAGGGATGTGTAGGTGGGTGAGGGAGTTGTATGTGTCGGGGTTGGATGTGTGAGTGGGTGGAGGATGTCTGTGGGGGTAGGGGTATTGTGATCGAGAGATGTTTGGTTGGGAGTGGCTGGGTGGGGGTGTGTGGGTGCGTAGTGGAGGATGTATGCGTGAGTGAATGTGTGTTGGTGGACGGGTAGGGAATGCGTGTGTGGGTGGGGAGAGGTGTATGGTGTGTTGGTTGGTGATATTGTGTGGGTGAGGTATGTGTGTGTGGGTGGGGGAATTTTGTGGTGTGTGAGTGGGGGTATGTGGGGTGGATGGGTAAGGGTATCTGTGTGGGTGTGGGTGGGAATATTGTGTGATATCTTGGTGGGGGATATATGTGTGGTGTGTAAGTGGGGATGTGTTGGTGAGGGATATGTGTGTATGTGTGGTGCGTGGGTTGGGAATAGTGCGTGGTAGGGGGTGTATGTGATGTGCGGGTGGGGGATTGTGTGGTGGGTGATTAGGTTAAGGCATGTGTGGGTGGGTGGAAGTTGTATGTGTGGGTGGTGGGGTGTGTGTGAGTGGATTGGGGATGTATGGGTGGTTAGGGAGATGTGTGTGTGTGGGGGGGGGGGGTAGGGACATGTCAGTTGGTGGGGATGTGTGTGTATGGTTTGGGGATGTGTGAGTGGATGTGCGATGTGTGGGTTGGTGGGGTATTGTGTGTGTGTGGGTGGGGAATATGTTGTCGATGGAGATGTGGCTGGGGGATGGATGGTTTGAGGTGTGGGTGGGGGATGTGCGGGAGGGGGATGGGTAGGTTGGTGGGGTATGTATGTGTCCCTTGGTGTGCGTGTGTGTCGGTAGGTGGGGGTGTGTATGTGTCCCTTGGTGAGCGTGTGTGTGGGTAGGTGGGGGTGTTGTGTGGGTGGTGTGATGTATGGATAGGTGGGAGATGGGCTTCATAACATGGTAATTAGCCTTGTTTATGTTTACAATATTCATTTCACAATGTTTATTTTTCTTCCTATGTAAATGTATAATGCTCTTGATGAACGAAAGACGAGTGATTGGAAGGGCCGAATGTAAGACGGGCCTGCGCGCCCAATTTGTGACCCTAATAAAGTTGATTTGATTTGATTTGATTTGATTTGATTTGTCTATCGTTATCATATTACAATCTAACATTCTCTGTCTATCGTTATCATAGTACAATCTAACATTCTCTGTCTAATTCAGTTTCTGCGACATGGCGCTAATTGTGAGCCTGTTTACTTCTATATTCAGATCTTGTAGAATGTCAGTGTATTCCGTTTTCTTTCTTGATCCACGGTATTCTATAAATGTTTGTAAAATATGTCAATTCAAAAGCCCCAATTTTCATTATCTTCTTTGGTGATGGCGAAATGGTCGATCACTCACATCCGTGTGTTACCACAGGAAAGATAAAATTGATTACACGGGACTTCCGGTCGCCAATATGGCGGTTAGGCATTGTTGAACCGTTAAGGCCTGTGGCGTGTTTATGCTTGTAGCTACGGTTTACAATCGCATTTTCCTCATGTTGGATTGGTAGTACATTGTTCTGTCCCCTTCTGCTGAGTGAGTGCGTGGGCGACACTGTGATCTGTGAAATTCGCGTGGAATGCTTTTACATTTGTCCTGTACAGTGACCTGCATGTTTGGAAGCTGTTGTTGAATTGACTGATTTGCCTTTTCGGTTCACGAGTGCATTTTTCAGGAAACTCCTGGGAGTCGGCGCTGAAGCTACGGAGTTTGTGCTTTATGCGACACTTTCGGCACTTCGCCCTACGGATAGAGACAGAGCCATATGAGAAAACCCGGGTCAGTGAAGTCTTTCTGGTGACTGCCGAGTCCATCGACGATGAACAGTGGTTTCCGTGGATGAATTTTGTGTTGGCATTCTGGCGGCGGCATTGTGCACAGTGTACCTGTGCGGGCTGTTGGATTGCCGAGACTCCTGTCTATTCCACTTTTCACATTGGACAGCGGGGAGCATTTTGTGTGATATTCACTGGCACAGGAATGGATCATAATGGGGACGACCCGTTGCCGTGAAGTTGGAACCTCGACTGACTGACTGACTGACTGACTGACTGACTGACTGACTGACCGACTGACTGACCGACCCTCTGACTGACTGACTAACTGACTACCTACCTACCTACCTACCTACCTACCTAGCGAACTAACTAACTAACTAACTAACTAAATAACTAACTAACTACCTAACTAACTATCTAACTTACTAACTAACTAATTAACTAACTAACTAACTAACTAACTAACTAACTAACTAACTAACTAACTAACTAACTAACTAACTAACTAACTATTCATTGGAACTAACTAACTAACTATTCATTGGAACTAACTAACTAACTAACTAACTAACTAACTAACTAACTAACTAACTAACTAACTAACTATCTAACTAACTAACTAACTAACTAACTAACTAACTAACTAAGTAACTAACTAACTAACTAACTAACTAACCAACTAACTAACTAACTATTCATTGGAACTAACTAACTAACTATTTATTGGAACTAACTAACTAACTAACTAACTAACTAACTAACTAACTAACTAACTAACTATTCATTGGAACTAACTAACTAACTAACTATTCATTGGAACTAACTAACTAACTAACTAACTAACTAACTAACTAACTAACTAACTAACTAACTAACTAACTAACTAACCAACCAACTAACTAACTAACTAAGTAACTAACTAACTAACTAACTAACTAACTAACTATTCATTGGAACTAACTAACTAACTAACTAACTATTCATTGGAACTAACTAACTAACTAACAAACTAACTATTCATTGGAACTAACTAACTAACTAACTAACTAACTAACTAACTAACTAACTAACTAACTAACTAACTAACTAACTAACTAAATAACTAACTAACTAACTAACAGATACAATTTCTCAAAATCTTTACTATAATGTTTGTGCTGATATTGTGCCATATGCTCTTAATGCTATTTGACCTCTGCACTGCTAGGGTCAGTTCCCATCTTTCTTTTGACCAGTCCCCGTTGTTAATTATAAAGAAAATGTATTACAATGTGCAATTCTCCACATGATACAAATATATGGATCTCTCCCTCTTGACTGTGTCTCGGTCTCTCTCTCTCTCTCTCTCTCTCTCTCTCTCTCTCTCTCTCTCTCCTCTCTCTCTCTCTCATTCTCTCTCTCTCTCTCTCTGTATCTCTCTCTGTATCTCTCTCTTGACTGTGTCTCGGCCTCCACCACCCCACTCTTTCTCTCCCCTTATATATTAACCTTAATTGTTCATGCTAAGGAGCAATTCACATTTTGAAAACGTAAAATTGACAAGAACACACTGAAAAGATAATTAGTTTTGTCAACGGTAAAATACACAAGCTAGAGATCCACACTTGAGAACGTATTCTGCAAAAACTACGCCTTTACCCCACAATAATCACCCTTAAACTTCCATGAGAAGCATAGGGTCATCACTGAAGTGTGTTTCCTTTCAGGAAGCCTGTGTCTAAGTGCTTCAAGTGAGGCTACAGTATTTGACCTCGTGTGCAACATCATTCGGCTGCAGACTCATTTGCTAGTGTGTTATTTCATATTAAGATGAAAGCAGCATCTGGCCTGTCAAATATTCATACTCAGACTGTCATGGTAATTTCTATGTATTGAGGCGGTTTATGTTTCCCAAGTAACAAAATGATGACTACAAATATGGGTGTGTCATTTATGATCATCTTATCTTGTAGATTACTGTGCAAACAATAAACTGTTTATTATATGATCCATTCTGTCCTGAGAACGCGAAGAGATAAACTTTAAAAAAAGCATAGTGGCATGAATTAGCAAAATGGTATATATTTACTATACAGCATCTACTATCATCGTTGAATGACAAAATAATCCCACAATTTAAACAACATCTATGTAGTACAGAACCTGTACAAGCGTGATGATAGGTCACACCAATGTCATGATTTAGGCAGCAACATCTATTTAGTATGGCACATGTTTGACCGTATCGGCGTTCCCCAATTCCCTTCACTACACAAAACATGAGGCCGATGTGCTAGGGCTGGAGTTGACAGTCACCAAACCCGTTGTCAAAGTTGATAGATAACTGCTATGTTAATGTTATGAACAAGGTCTGATGAGGGTCGATGCCAGGGCTCGTCACGTCTCACAGTGAGGACACTACTGGCCACCTGTTCCAGCTTGCTCTCAGAATGACAACATGTGGTGATGCTCTCAGAATGGCAACATGTTGTGATGCTATCAGATCACATACCCATAGCAGAAAACTGCTTTGGGACAATATATGATTATTAACTGAACCTGAAGTGTCTTCCATTTTACCCACCCAGGAGAGACATTAGTGTGGTTAACGAGGGGAGGATAGACCATGATCTCCGCTGTGATGAAGCCTACCGAGGACAACACATTGTGCACGCTACCAGACTTGAGGAGTCACAGAGTTCAGCAACAATATGATAGGCCACCAAAAGAATACGCGTATCGCTATCTCCAAACTTTCAAGTCGTACAAAAGTTAATAATTAGAAACAACAACAACAACAACAACAACAACAACAACAACAACAACAACAACAACAACAACAACAACAACAACAACAACAACAACAACAACAACAACAACAACAACAACAACAACAACAACAGTGACGACGACGACGACGACGAAGTGATGACACCAACAACAACAGCAGCAGCAGCAACAACACACACAACAACAACAGCAAAAACAACAATGACGGTGTCTACAACACTAAATGCACTTTCACTGTATCATGCAGTGTCATGTCCCACGCAGAACTTGTTTCCAATATAAATGGAAATGTCTATCATATGCCATGTGTAATTTGTCTATGACATCTGGAATCCATCTGCATTATGGATTTCCCCCGCTTCACAAGCAGACCTTTCTGTATTGTTATCTTTTTCAGGCATTCGTGTCATGCCACGTCCACAAATATTTCATTGTCCGCAATCTTGTTTGTCCAAATAACCAATCTTCCTCAGTACTGAGTTGTTGTCGGACAGATCTGTCTGTTCTCTCCCTCATCCAGTGAATGGTAAATACTCTTCTGCATTCCTTATAATCAAATGTACACATATGCTGTTCAGCTGATTCTATATTATCTCCAGTTTCACACTGGCCAAAGGACATATGAATGGTCTATTTTGTTGTTCTAATCAAAATGGTGTTAACTGATTTATTTTAGTAGCGCAATATTTGCTCTGTTAATTTTTGTCATCACATCTCCATCGCTCGTCTGCAGTGCACCTACCTTGTCAAAAGTGCCCAATTTCTGTCATTTCTCGCGATTGATAAATAAATCTATTGACATATATTTCTATCATTTGTGGTTATTTTGGGTTTTGGTGCATGGAGGCAAACATATTGGTTTTCACTTTACCACTGGATTGATTTTCATAACTTCTCAATTGCCACTTGAGTTGCTGATAGTAAAACTGTCTTCAGCATTTTAGAGTTTGGGTATTTCTATTTCTCCTATGACAAATGCCAATATGTTCTGCATTATTCCTCTTGATGAGTTCACGAAAAAGTTACCCAGATAAGGCAACAAACTGCAATTTTGTGTGACTACCTGTTCTATATTAAACGTATCGGCTGTGTCATCATGTATTCTCCAGACTGCCTTGTGTCCATTGTATTGTGTTTTTATGCTCTTCAGTAAGAGTAATGGAACACCGATTTCTTTCATTATTCCATAATTTTTGTTCTGTACTCTCTGCTTTTGTCTAGATTTTCTCTCATTTCAGATATGTCACATGTACCTAATTTTCATTTAAAATCAGTTTGTACACATTCATTCATTCATTCATTCATTCATTCATTCATTCATTCATTCTTTCATTCATTCATTCATTCATTCATTCATTCAGTAGCATGTCATTTGCAGAACCTCGCTCCCATAACAACTTTCTGGAAAACCTCTCGATCATAAGCAAGATGTTCCGCGTCCGATACACCCATCTGGAGATCATCCGCCACATCCTGCACCCATCTTTTATTTGGCATATACCCCCTCCATTATTGTTCTCTCCAAACTTTCATGACGTTTCAAGTGACCAAAATATATCAATTTTCTGAATTTTATCGTCTTTAATAGCCAACCTTCATCAATATCCAGCCCTTGAAGTATGGATGCGTATGATTTTTTTCCATTTTCTTATAACGGCTTCCCATAGTCATATGTAATAGAAGTATTTTTGTGAGACGTATGTAGGCGATTATTTGGTAACTGGTATATAATTTCATGTCAATCTTTATTAATATTGAGGCGCAAACTGTTTTCAACCACTCCTTTGATCATATTCTTGTTTCCCACATCTATTTACATAACACGTTCAATATTTTCACACTTTCTCTCCACGGGCTTTAATACAATCTGCTGTGATGTAATCACATCCTGATTATTTCCCCTCTTAGAGGTTGTGCCCTCACCACTTACGCCTTGTGTTGATTCTGGCTATTTCTTTGTTGGAAGTGCAGTATTGACATCTTTGTCTTTAACATCTTTAATTTTGTATATCACTCCGAAGTGTTCTTTCTACCTATTAGCATGAATTTCTGTTTTGTTAGTGTTCTTCCATTCCTGTCCTTTATAGTATTTATCTTGATTCTAAAGTTTCTGGGCATAACTTGTAGTTCTGTGAACATTTCGTAATTTCGCCTTTACCTCTGGTGATCTTCCATCGCTGCAAACTGGTATTATAGGAATTGCACCTTGTCTCTTCTTACCTTCTTTCTTCGTTCTCTTTTTGGATTGTATATACTGATATTTTCTTATAATTCGATTTTCGTTTTGCTTTATACTCTCTATCTTATAAGCTCAAACGTATAGTTGTAATCAAGATGTCCTGATGATTCCTTTATGTGGTACATTATCTTGGGCCAACCATATTAGGTGTTTCTATCTGACTGCTGTAGTTTTCTAGGCTGCTGTAAAGAAGGTCACTGGAAGTGGTTTCCTTCTTGGTAGTGACCAGACTGGTAGATGACCGTAGCTATTGTCTCTATAAATAGATCATGTGCCTTCCATTGCGAACTTGAGACCACAACCAACAACAACCAGCCGGTTGCACTCAAGCTCAATCCGTAACGTGTTATGTGTAAAGGCAATTGAGTAGATCTGTTCATTTCAACTTGAATGTCGTCTTCTGACATTGTACATACACGAAGAGTTACTTCTGTTAGAGAGACATTCGCTTTAATTGCACAATTCAAAATAAATATAGGAAGTTTAGGGAACTGCAAATTAATAGTTTGGTTTGCAACAAGAGACAGATAGCTTGTCTGTTTGAACAATCACATACCGATTTTTAAATTTCACCCATCATCATCATTATCATCATCATCATCATCATCATCATCATCATCATCCTCATTTCCACCATCATCATTACCATGTGCCATGCCGATAAGCCTGTGGAATATCGGATCTGCCACGTGACCAAGCCATCCAATGATTGATCTTTCTGTCTTCCCCTTGCTCGGTCTCCGTCAAGTTCCACGTAGACGCAGCCAGGAACTAAGATGGCGGCACAAGACAGAAGATAAAACCATTTCTGCTGCATCGCATTTACGTTTACAAGTCTCCCAAATTTTTTTTTGTTGGACCTTAAAAATACGAATATTCAATGATTATAATGAGCAATGAACGTGTGGTTAAAGAAATAATATTTATAATAATAACAATAATAATGATATGTTATGTTGGTAGTAATAGTCGGCAGTAATAGTGATATTCATTCTATCAATGCCCAGATGCCATGTAATACACGCAAATACAAAATTTGAACACACAGACACACACACACACACAGATGTGTGTGTGTGTGTATATATATATATCCTTACTATAGGTCATTCCGTGTGGCGTTGGTGATCATGTCTACCCACAGCCTTGTCACTTGTACTTCCATTCACTTCTGATGCCTACGGTCGTTTCGTTTTGGTGAGATACCCCAAGGTATACTCTTCTCATGACATGTCCAAAGAATGTGGACCGTCCTGTTCTGACGCGAGTAACTCAGTTCTCTTTGTGAGTTCACTTCTTTGAAGATATCTTCATCGTTGTTTTTGTCTGTCCACGGTTTTCTCATTTCCAACGTGTCTGCTCATTGTAATGATTATATTTAATGTTTAACGTATGGTGTTTATAGCTGTAATGCACACATATGCACACACACACAAACACACACACACACACACACACACACGCACACCCATAATACTAAATCAAATATAACCCATTCGGTAGCTAAATGAATCTACACTATAAATGTCTTAATGGTATATTGCGCAGTAGTGTTAGTTATTTAAGACCGACTATTCTGTAAACATACGTTATTAATATTTTAGGACACGGGTTGTAACAATATGTCTGTAGATTTTCCGAGCCTACGGGTCATAATAAAATGTGATATGCTCACACATTCTCGCATGAATACATCACTAAAGAAATGAATGTGTAACACGTAGGAGTATACGGGTTTAGTACATGAAGTAAATATGGCACCATACAATTAACGTTGTCATTATTGTCGGGAGATAAAATCAACCGGGAAGTTACATTGACAATATCAATGTTTAGGCGTACACACAGAAGACAAAGTGATCACAAGTGATCATCAATTACATATACAAGGGGACGTGAAATAAACACCTGAAATGCGTGTGTGTGTGTGTGAGTGCGTGTGTGTGTGCGTGAGTGCGTGTGTGTGTGTGCGTGTGTGAAAATTATGAAAAAGTAAAGAACAATGTAATCACCACTGAGTTCAATGCAAATCCTCCAGTGCTGATAAGGTGCTTGGTTTACTGTAGAACAAAATTCTCTTGGTCGCGTGTGCTGGACCTCTTTATCCGACCAAAAAGTCTGTCACTGGCGTCACGCCGTTGTGAAACTTCCTGCTCCGCTCATACACTTGCTGGACTGACAGAATGCATCGCCATACTGGATCTTCATTCGCCAATACATTTCTATAGGTGTCACGCCTTCACTGATCTAAAAATTGGTTTAAAAAAACTACCTGCTCTTCTTTGGTGCATGTCAAAAGTAGGGCGGTCATCTTTAAGCTGCCCTTATGACGTCACCGTGTTCGTCTGCACCGTAATATCACGTGTTTAACCCTCTTGACATCCTTAACAACAAAACTGACAGGTTACAAGACAATGGCATGGTGTTTGTAATTTGTATCACACCTTCAAGGTTTTCATTTGATCGCATAGTAGAAAACACCCGGTCACTCTGATTTCAAGACATTCACACATAGCTAAGTATTGGCTGCTATGCCAAAAATAACGTAATTACAACAGTAGAGGAGAGGGTTGTAAACAGCAAAATATATTCTAACAAGAGATAATAACTGTACTTTATTTACTGTAATGAAATGAGGGTGAATGCACATTTCGTATCTGCAATTATGGTCTGTAATACTGTCCTGCCGCCAGCATTATACACTTTTGTAGAATGTCTACAACCTGGGCAGTTACCCGCTTAGCTCATTGCTGTGTGTAAGCTGATTTCAAGTCTGCTCTAGTTTTTACATCTTATGAGTCGTTGGGCGGAAAACGGAAAAGAATAAAAACTAGAGATGATACCGATCTGAACTAAACAAACAAAAAAACCACTAGTCTGTATATTAAGCGGGAATAGCAGAGCATGCGACCTGTAGACCTGTCTGGAACACTTACTGACAATCACAAACAGTGCTCCCTGACAGCTGCAATAACAGTTTTAGTTCACAAGCAACACCAGTGACATGACTGATGAAAATAGCATGGCTCGAGGTGATTTGTTGGAGTATACGGGTGCTGCATCATTCCCGGAGCGTTGTGTAGATTTCAAGGCCAATGTTTTCAAAGTCTTGTTTGACGGTGAGATGGACATGTCAGAATTCTTATGTTCGTGATTTGGATTTTCTGATTCCAGTTCTAATGTCCCGGATATAGTGGACCACATTATTGTCTCGTGTAAGTCTTCAGGTTCAGAGACTGTCCATGTTGAAGCCATACCTAATGTGGATTGTTCGCTTGATTCTGAAAAGGTAAAATATAAATACGATTGCCGTTATTATGGCATAGCGAATAGAAGTAACACCACAAAATAGTACTAAAACGCATACCCAACTAATGCATCTCATCATGTACCATGACATATGACATAAGGGTTCATATGTCTCCATAGATTTATGTCTGTGGGTGTTCTGATTCAATTGTACTGATAACATTCTAAAAGCTAGCTGCTTAGATCACCAACCATAATTTCTAGTAACGTATTATGTGACACTAGTGCGTGGTTCACTTAAGTGTTTGCTCTAGTGTTTAACCAATAACCAAGCGTTTGATATAGAAAATGATTCTAGTGTTCTATTTATTATTTGATGCAATGCTTGACACAAGAGTTTGATCTAATGATTGACAATAGTAATTGATTTAATAACTGACACTAGTGTTTGAGCCCATGCTTGATACTAGTGTTTGCTCTAATGATTGACTCTAGTGTTTAATCCAATGCTTGTCACTAGTGTTTGATCTAATGATTGACTCTAGCATTTGATCTAATGATTGACTCTAGTGTTTGATCTAATGATTGACTCTAGTAATTGATCTAATGATTGACTCTAGTGTTTGATCTAATGATTGACTCTAGTGTTTGATCCGATGCTAGTAACTAGTGTTTGATCTAATGCTTGACACTAGTGTTTGATCTAATGATTTATTCTAGTATTTAATCCAATGGTTGACACTAGAGTGTTTGATCCAATGCTTGTAATTAATGTTTGATCCAATTATTGTCACTAGTGTTTGATCTAATGATTGACTCTAGTATTTGATCTAATAGTTTAGTTTAGTTTAGTCGATGGATCAACATCACGGCACACGGATTTAACCCATAAGTGCTCCGTTTTCCCCCTAACTCAAACCTGAATCTGGAGAAACTCAGCTCAGTGCACGAACTCCGTAGCACCGGCGAGGATCCTGAAATTCTTTGGGTAGATTTTTAACTCGAAACTTTGCCCGAGCAGCGCCATGAGGCTACTCTTTTTCGATTTCCAACTGCCAAGGGATGTTTTACGTGCGCTACAATACACACGGGCATCCGATCTCACTACCCAGAGACCAGGGGAAATTTTATTACTAGAAGTCCACGTGAAAAGATCCCGGTCCTCACCGGGGCCTGAACCCGCAACCTCCAGCACTCGAGGCGGACACCATACCCCAAGACCACTCAGCCCTCCAGATTGATCTAATGATTGACTCTAGTGTTTGATCAAATGATTGACTCTAGAATTTGATCCAATGATTGTCTCGAATGCTTGTCACTATTGTTTGATCTAATGATTGCCTCTAGTATTTGATTTAATGTTTGATACTATTGTTTTATCGACTACTTCCTTCTAGTGTTCGATCTAACGTTTGGTTTTAGTGTGTGATCTAGTGCTTGTTTCTAATGTTTTTGTATAGTTTTTAGTTCTAGTGTTTGACCTAACTGTCTTCTTCGTCTTCTTCTTTCGTTCGATTAAAATATGTCTATAACTGCAATGTTGTCTCTTGTATGAATCTCGCAGTCTTTTTTAGTTCACTCAGAGGTCCATAGAGTTTATCTCCCACTGCTGTCTCTCTAGGCCAGAAGGTTTGCCTGGATATGTTGTAGTTTGGGCAGTCCTGGAGTAGGTGATCTGCTGTCTGCGACGCGAAACCACATGTGCACATGGCTGAGTCACCAATCTTGAATTTTGTATATATGTGGTTGCGTAATCTATTGTGTCCTGTTCTGAGGCGCAGAAGAATGATCTGTTCTGGTCTGTCCATAAAGTGGTAGTCGTCTTGAGCAGGTTTTGGTGGCCTTCTGACTGATGTGATCATTCTTTTCTTTTGGTTCGTTTGGTGGT
Source organism: Cepaea nemoralis (assembly GCA_014155875.1). Lineage (NCBI taxonomy): Eukaryota > Metazoa > Mollusca > Gastropoda > Stylommatophora > Helicidae > Cepaea > Cepaea nemoralis. The sequence goes on along the minus strand of JACEFZ010003441.1, from coordinate 252,264 downwards.
ATGTAATGGGCACATCAGGATGTTCTTCTTTTGCTCCTTCCTTAGCCAATCGATCAGCTCTGTCGTTTTCGGGTACTCCACTGTGGGATGGTATCATCTGTTTGGTGACCTTATGCTGACTGCTAAGTTCAGAAAGTAGTGTCCTTAGAACTGGCAATTTCCCAGACAGGAGAACCTCGAGTACTGAAATCCCGCAGCGTGTAGCGGCTAGCGACGCCAGTTCTGTGTTGGTTTATCAATCTTCTTTGGCTTCCTAAGTAGTGTTCTTGTTTGGCCACCCCTCTTTTAATTTGCTGCTCTAGCAGTCTGGCCATTGTTGTAGATTCACAGTCATCACTTGGTTCTCGCAAAAGTCTCACTTCTCGTAGAGCATTCAGAATGTCAGCCTGGTCCATGGCGCGTCCGCCCTCCACAGTAGCCTCACCTGCGAGCTTGTCAGCCCGCTCATTTTCTTGTACTCCCGCATGCCCTGGCACGAAGATGAAACGAATCGTTGCCAGCCGAGACCGCTCCAGAGGCAGCAACTATTCTCTTTGGATCGACCCCTCCTCTATCCTCTTGATCATGTTCATTGAGTCGCTAAGGAAACAAGCCCTAGTGAATGTCTGTGTCTCGAGCCATGTTATTGCTGTACTTACTGCCATGACTTCCATGGTCAGGCTACTTGTAGTTTCAGTGAAAGCACCAGAGTCCTCCTTCACAATTCTCCCTCCGGCCCGAGCTGTAAAGGCCCATGAGCTTCTAACATGTCGGACGACCGACCAATCTGTGTAAATGACCGCATAACTGTCTAGCGAATTCTCGAAAATCAACGCTTGTACTTCAGTCTCCACAGCAGCCGGATTTTCTTGTCTGCATTTCCTATCTAGTTGGATGCAAACTGAAAAGGATGTGCAGAAGTCTGTTGGCACTTGCACCCACTCCTCGCAAGGTTCTAAGTCCTCAAGTGAACACACCTGTTGAAGAATGTCTTCGGCTTGACCCATCCACGACCGTCCTCTTTTTAACCTGCTGCCCTTCACCTTCCTAATTCAGGACGAGGGTTCGAAGGAGGTAACGTCCCTTGGTTGAGAGTGAGGGAGATAGTGATCCAAGGGCTGAAGGGGTTTTGTGGACTGAGGTCACTTATGTCCCAGGGCTAAAGTCATCCCGTTGTTAAAGTGTGATAGCAGGTTCCACTCACTCCAGGGAGTGTTGTGACAGCTATCTTGATTGCCTCAATTTCAGCATCATAGTTATGGCAGTACTTTCCTGTTGGAACTCTGGCTGTGTCCCTAGTATTATTTGGGTATTCTATGTACACGCCCGCTCGTCCATTTCGAACAGCATTTTGTGCTGACCCATCTGTGTAGACTCGGATCCCGAGGTCCTGTGGGTATTCGTATCAAGGAAGCTGAGAATGGCTGTTCTGCGCTGTACACTGTTCTGTTCTTCCTTGTCAAATATTCCTCTCACGTTTGTCTGGATTAGTAGCGATAGTCTATGTTCATCTTTCCATGGAATTCGCTCTGCAATAGTTGTTAGGGGGATACCAACTGTGGGCAGATCGATGGTTTCTCTGCAGAGTCGTTTGGCCTGGTGGATAAAACTACTTCTTTTCAACCGCGTCATAATTGTCTGATCAAGCGCTTGTTTGGAGTGTTTGACCACGTGTTTGGTCTATTGATTGATCTAATGTTTAATCTAGTGTTTGATCTATTGGTTAGTGCGAGTGTTTGATTTAGCCCTTGGTAGTGTTTGATCGAGTGCCATATTGTAATGTTTGATTAAGTGCTTCATTTTAATGTTTGATCTAGTATTTAGTTCGAGTGTTTGATCTAGTACTTGACCTTCTGTATTTGATCTAGTACTTGGTTCTAGTGTGGGATATAGTGCGTGACTCCAGAGTTTGTTCAAATGCTTGACACTAATTTTTGAGCAAGCACATAACCCAGTGTTATATCCAGTGTTTAACCCAATTGTCAGATTTTGTGTTTAATCAAATGTCATATCTAATGTTTCATCAAGTGTTAGATTTAGTGGTTAACCCAAGTGTTTGATCACGATTTAAATTCAGGTGGTTGAGACAGCGATTAACCCAAATGTTTGAGCTAGTGTTTAATACAAGAGTTTTAAATTGAACTGGTCCTTAGTGTTTAATCTAGTGCTTGATCCAATGATTAATCCACGTTTTTGATTACGTGTGTAACCCTCGTATTTGTTCTAGTATTTAACCCATGTGTTTCAGTCACTTTTTTAACCCAAGTGTTTGATCTAATGTTTAACTCAAGTGTTTGAACGATTGTCTAACACAAGTGTTTGATATTGTGCCTGGCAATAGTGTTTGATCTAGTTTTTAATGATAGTGCTTTATCTAGTGTTTAACCCAAGTGTTTGACCATAGTGTTTGAGCTATTGTTAAACCGTAGTGATTGATAAAGTCAAGTGACACCCTATTGAAAGACGTCCTCTAAAGACACCCTATTGTTTGATCTAGCGCTAGGTCCTATTGTTTGATCTAGAGCTTATCCCAAGCGTTTAATGTAGTGTTTGACCCGAATGTTTGATTTAGCATTTAACCCAACTATGTGATCTGGCAATCAACGCTGATGTTTGATTCAGAGCTTAATGGGATCTAATGTTTAGTCTAGTGCTTTGTCTAATCTTAGATCCAGTGACTTATCTAGTGCTTGATCTAATCTTCCCCCGGGATGGTTAACCCGGTCAAATGCCCGCAGAAATCGGATGTCTTGGCCTAACGGCGCAAGGACGCAGCTTTGCTGTAAACAGGCACAACGCAATCACATCCGAAAAAGAACTCTGGATGAACACAGAAGAAGATCTAATCTTCGATCTATCGACTAATCTAGTGTTTGATCTAATCTTTGAACTAGCAACTGATCTAGTGCCTGAATGCATAGTAAGGTGCAGAAAGATATGTTTCGTGTAGAATGGCTCATTTCCCTTCAGAGGTCACATATTGTGAAGATTGTATGGATGTTTTGCCATGGCCGTGCAGGAGTGCTGAGGAATAAACAGGCTAATAGTCTGACAGGGAATGCACCTTTTGCTGGTAGATTACTTATGGACAAGGGAGAGATGGTCGTGCGCTTGCGGGACCAGGAGGAGACTGGGGGAACAGATTGAGGACCCGTATGTGGAAAGAATAAGATTACGGGGGATTGGCAGGAGTTCTGGTAGAATCTCAAAACTGAGAGGGAAGACCAGGAGAACTTTCAACTTTCAATCAGATAGCGGTGAGAACGATTACTAGTGTGACATTTCGCTGGCTGTTGAACGAGGGAACGGAGCGCGCATGGAAATGTCCTGAGTGCAGTGATGTCAATTCTTAGCTCAACTCAACTCAACTAGTGCTTGATCTAATCTTTGATGTAACGATGTTATGAATGTTTCCACTCAAGTATTAAAACGCGTGCTGCAGCGATTGATCTTGAAGACGCGTGCTTTCTTGCTTTGATAGTCTGACTATTGAAGTCATGGCAGTAAGTAAAGCAATAACATGGCTGGAGACACAGACATTCACTCGGTCCTGTTTCCTTAGTGACTCAATGAGTAAGCTCAGGAAGATAGAGATGGGGTGGGTCGAAGAGAATGGTTGCTGTCTCTAGAGCGGTCTCGACTGGCAAAGATAATGTTCATTTTCGTGCCAGGGCATGCGGGTGTACAAGGAAATGAGCAGGCTGACAGGCTTGCAGGTAGGGCTACTATGGAAGGCCGACGAGCCATGGGCCAGGCTGACATTCTGAATGCTCTACGAAAAGTAAGTCGCTTACGAGAATCAAGTGAAACTTTGAATCTACAACCATGATCAGGCTGCGAGAACAGCAAGTTAAAAGAGGTGTGGCCAAACAAGAACATTACGCAGGAAGCCAAAGAAGATTAAAAAACCAACACAAAACTGGTGTCGTTAGCCGCTAAAAGCTGCGGGATTTACTGAATGGTTCGATGTGCAATGAGGATGATCTGTCGGCCAACCAACCAACCAACCAACCAACCAACCAACCAGCCAACCAACCAACCAACCAACCACCCACCAACCAACCAACCAACCAACAGACTAAATGACTGACTGACTGACTGACTGACTGACTGACTGACTGACTGACTGACTGACTAAGTAACTAACTAGGAACATGGTAGTTATCTCAATCACGGAATACATCCTGGCCATTTCACCGCCAGCCAGACGCAACTTTAGGGGCCGCTATGACGCTAATGGGCATCATCTTCGGGTACTAGAGAAGCGTTATGAGTGGAGAATACCGCCTGATTTCCCTACCATGGGTCAAAGAATGGGGATGTGCGGAGAACCTGCATATCTGAAAATAAGCACCAACAAGGAGCACCCATTGCACGAAGCGCTCAACACGAAGACTTAAGAGGGATAACTCACGGGCTGAAGGCTCTGTCAAACTAGTGAGTGAGCCCATGAAGATCGTGCCCGGGCAGGTATGGACACAATTTCCCGAGTCATCTTTTGTGTCTTTACACCGTCCGACAAGACGGGGAATGATGTCCAGCAGCAGTAGATACACAAGCCAAATACCTCATTAATGATACATTTGATGACGGGGTTCAGCTATACACACAGACGGGTCGTTTCTTCAGCGACACAGGTGTGCATGGACCGCCCTGTACGCTCACAAGACTAATTTGTTATGCAAGTTGGCAGTGCTTTCGTTACAACGACAAGTAGTATGCATTGAACGTGTTGGTATAACAATTGCAATTGCTTAGCCTGAATCACAGAACTACACTCATACTAGCATACTAAGTGATTCACTGACCTAGATCAGGAAAGCTGAGGCATGATTCTAGCTTATGGTTATGGATTGAATCCACACAGAGGATTACAATTAGGACAGTCCCATTTATATACGTACCAGGACATACATGTATTGTGGGGGTTGTGGAGGGGGGAATTATAAGCTAGCCAGCACTACCATTATATCAGGGAATCAAGCAATGGATCAGGATGACATGAACGCTCTAAGAAAAGCTGGCAAATGATCACTTTCAACTGAATGGATCGGCATCAAATGCCAACATGTAGGCATTTGGATTGAAGATTGATGTAGTCCAGACTGAGCAGCACGCCCGGTGTGCTAGGTATCTTGTCAATCAACATGGGATGTGCACAGTTAGTGACTGTACTCTTATTGATTTACTCCGGAGATCAGAGTACGACTGGACGTGTTCTGAGTGCAGAGATAATAACCTGAATTGAACGAAATATTTGACAAATATCTTGGGTGCTTACTATTACTTTAATGATTGAACATCCTACACAACCGAAGTTTACCTTAGCCTGGTCAATTTATGAGATTTAAATGTTAATTACTAAAAATACCGGAGGCGTGATTGAGAGTAACAGAAAAAGAGAATGTCCCAGGGAAAACAGCATGCTAGAAACACGTACCGATGCTGGAGACAGGATTGTGCTGTGCTAGAGACCCACACAGATGATGGACACAGGATTATAATGTGCTAGAGACCCACATAGATGATGAACACAGGATTGTGCTGCACTAGAGACATGCATAGATGTTGGACACAGAATTGTGCTGCACTAGAGACATGTACATATATGCTAGACTCAGGATTTTGCTGCACTAGAGACAAGCACAGATGCTGGACACAGGATTGTGCTGTGCTAGAGACCCACACATATGCTGTACACAGGATTGTGCTGCGCTGGAATGAATTACTTAGAATATGAGACAGTGGAGGGACGTGATCAGACGGCTTCAGCATCGGTGTGTGGAATAATCGATCTAAACAAATTCATGACTATTATTACCGTATGTTGCAGTTTGTGTATCTCCGCCATAATTTCCCTCAAAAGACGTGTTGACTGTCGGGTGATCTGTCAGTAATGGCTTTTCGCTCGCACTATTTGTAACTAGGACACTGTTGGTATTTGCATGTATTATTCCATCTCCAACAATTTCTTGTTCGCTTTCACCTGTTGTAAATATAATTCTTTCCGTGAGATCATATGATTGACATAAAAACACTCCTATTTACACAATGGATTTATATTTACACATCCACAAACACATAAACAGATCTTAAACACAGACACACAAGAATAAAAGAGAGAGAGAGAGAGAGAGAGAGAGAGAGAGAGAGAGAGAGAGAGAGAGAGAGGAAGAGAGAGATAGAGAGAAAGAGAGAGAGACTTAATTTAGTCTAAGGTGTTATGTAATCGAAATTCAGACGGTTGATTGTACTAACAGTTGTGCATGTCACACTACATTGACGACAACATACGATTGTTGTGCAAGTCAGAACATGTTCGTGGACAGAAAATTGTTGTGTATGTCACAGCAGGTATAATATCGTCCACATACAATTGTTGTGTATGTCACAGCACGCATATTATCGTCTGCAGCCAATTGTATATGTCACAGCACGTATAATATCATCCACAGAAAATTGTTGTTTATGTCACAAATCGTATAATATCGCCCACAGACAATTGTTGTGTATGTCACAGCATGTATATTATTGTTCACAGACAATTTTGTGTATAACCGTTGTTGTGCATGTCACATCTTATGTATGACAGACATTTATTCTTCATGTCACTACTGTTCTCTGAAATCTGCAGACACATTAAAAACAGGCACATTTAAAAACGTGGATAAAGGATATGGAGACAGGTGTCTGTAATATGAGAAACATCCACAAGAAAATACAACGCAGAAGAGAGCTTCTTTTGAGATTTAACAACGCCTATACTTCATTGGCCGGTCTCCCTAGCCAAGGTGCTTACGACGTTGTTCGTAATAAATTATAACCACATGGGGAAAACAGCTGCGCGAGAATCGGCAGCGGATCTCGCCCTGTGGGTAACTTACGGGGGTATGTGAGCCGGTCGTACAGAAAGCAATGGCAAACTTCTAAATGTAAAACTTGCCTAGTATATCAATAGCAACTGAAAAAATGCTGGTGTTGACTACAACGTCCTGTAAAGGGATATGCAACATTAAAAAAAATACTTCATTGAGGATTAGAGGACCGAAGCTACATGTTTAACCGATTGTACCCGATTGTACCTTTATATCATTGACATTTCTCAGAAAGTTATACATCCTTGTAAATTTGTAAATGTACATGCAGCAGATCCTTTACAGGATGTCACCGGCAAGGAAGACTCACAGTATTTTACAATTCCGCTGCCACTTGCATGTTCATGTCCTAAGAAGTTCTCAGTGCCATATGTCTATCTTTGTGCTGATCGCCACTTCTTCATCCAGCGACCGGGCCTTCCATCACATTCTGACTAAGCCACTGTCACCATTAACATGGCTACCATATTTCCCAGGCATTATATTTATGGACCAATTGTCTTCAATATTCAGATCTTGTGAAATACCATATTATTTTTATCTTGTAACTTTTTCTGTGAAATTTAAGTCTAACCGAGCCAATTTTGTTCATTACTGATTGTGAAATGGCCTTTTATTCGTTTTGGTTTTGTTATGTTGCATATCCCTCACAGGACGTTGCAGTCAACACCAGCATTTTTCAGCTGCTGTTGATGTACTAGGCAAGTTTTGCGGTCAGTAGTTTGCCATTGCTTTCTGAGCGACCGGATCACATACCCCGGTAAGTTACCAGCGCGGCGCGAACCGCTGCCGATTCTCGCAGCTGCTGTTTTCCCCACGTGGATATACGGGATTACGAACAATGTCGTTAACCCCTTGTTGGTCTGTTACTCATGTCCATATCTCCATTGTAAAGATACATAAACGACATAGGCTCATAAGACTGTTTAGCCCCTGCATTGGCTACGTACATTCTGACTTCTGTTGAAGACTTCACTGTTATTACTTTGATGCTGAAATATGCTCGTCTGACCACCACGTGGCCATACTCATACACTTAAACATACGTGTACATGTAAGGTGACATGCGAACTTGCCAGAGAAAGACAACGATTCCAATGGGAGGATAACGTTGTAGTTGGACTATCGATATGGGGACAGACTGAGAGTGCTTGTGACCCACTAAATCCAAGCTTCGTCTGTAAAGTTGGCAATTGATTTGAGAGACATATAATCAAACTATATGAACACAAATCCATGACTGTCACATCTTTCAATAAGAGTTGAAACAGATAGTTGAAGATCCAAGATCTGTTTAGGCCTCCTAATTTGCATAAAATTACTTGGACAGCCAAAATGAGTAATCTGGGCATATTGAGGGAGACTAAGTTACAAGGACAATTTATCACAAACATCTTAAAGAGGCAGTCTTAATTGTTTGACAGCGTAGTGAGAAGACACAAATGCAAATATTGTGACAACCAGAAAGATTTGTTTAACGAGAGATATAGGAAGACAGAGAGAAAATTCGTAACAATATTGTGTCATGACAAGAATTGATCGATAGTGTCAGAGATCGCAATTTGTGAAAAAGCATGAGCACCCACGTTAGCCGGCAAGGCACCATATGATGATGAAGTCTCATAACAGCACCGATATCATACTTAAACAGTGTCAACAATTACTGCTAATTCTGACCAGCCTTACTGTTAGAACAGCTGGACGCTTCCCTGCTGGGCTGCAAGAAACTCTTCATCAAGTCTACCATGAGCTGAGAGTTGGCAGGGTTGCACCCGGTCGTCGTTAACACTTTAGTTCTGACACAATCCACCACCAAGTCCGATTTTCTGGGAATAAGGTGCAATTTACAATACTCATATAGTATCCACAGGAACATGCTAGAGTGAAGCAAATAGGAGGTGGACATAGCCAGTACACACAGCAGAGTCAATATACATAGCGGGCCTGTTGGTGTAACGGTTAGAAAGTTACACTGACAGTGGCATGACCGCGGTCAGACCGGGGTTCGATGTTAGCTCTCGTCATTCGCTGCGAGAGGGAAACAACTGGCTATCTAGTCGTTCGTGCACTCAGGCGTTCAGACATTGATGTGGTCCTAACACTTCATCTGTCCACAGTCAGCTCCTGTTACAGGAATTGTGTTTGCTTTTGTTTTTGTTTTAAACACAATGGAGGAACATATAGTCGAAATACATCGGTTGAGGGGCAGGGGTAGCACTTCTGGCTCAGTTACATATACTGTTTCAGTAGCTGGAACTGGCCATCACATCTGTCGTATTTCTCATTATAGAGTACACTTTATACATTCAAGCCCAAGCTCCTTCAATATTCAATGTGGGGATCAGCATGGCCGAATAGATAAGAGCGCTCGTTCTTACACTTCCGGTGTGCTAATGCCGAGGTAGTGGGTTTAACCCCTATACGGTCAGACAGACTAAAATGTTGACTTCTCGTCGTTTACTTGTGGACGTAAACTACAAGTACCTCAGAAGTTGGTGTGGGTCCGCCTGATAGCGAGGGGCACTGGTAATAGGGACAGCTAATCCACACGCAAAAATCCGACCAGTGCACTCGAAGTAGCAACACGAGTATGGACTACTCTTGAGGTCACCGCCAGCCAACGAACAGATACAATTCGATGTCATTATGCCCAGCAGCCCATGATGTTTTCTCCTTGTTGCCTTTGATCTCCTGGTCCACTAATCTTGCTTAGTGTGGTACAATATGACTTTATTTCTGTCGTTTTTGTGTTGCTAAGTATCTGTGTATTTCATTCTCACGTTACTTAGTTTAACGTCGATGGTTTTAATCACAATAATACTCTGAACAACGACAGTTCTTTGGTTTCAAGATATTTGCATGCCTGTTTACTAATTGTTCCGGATACACAGCCAAATGTTCAACCTTATGTACTCATTGCCCATTGTGAACAGTGTTTTCACGCTTTGCAATTAATAGTCTAGGATTCGATTCGGAGACATAGTACTTGCCTTCTTTACTAATTGTCCAACATTCAAAGCTATATTTACTGCTTCGTTTTGTTTTTATTTTTTTTTCAGTTGTCATGTCTCTCTGTCATAAGCCAGATGTCATGTCTCTGTTGCTGTCATAAGTTCATTGTCTATCACATCATGACACGGGACGCAGAGGTGTTTCCAAGGCACCTGGGCCAGGTTTTATACTGGCCAAGACCTACTAACACGTCTTAGTCGTGCGTCCTGAGCAAAAGGTCCTATCGGGGTCCTGGCTAACGTAGTAGGATCGCTGATTCTTCCGAAGTCGGAGAGTATCTGCACACCAGTAAGCCAGACATGAGACAACGGATACTCACGCAAACCTCAGTCCTGTATGACATCACACTGATGTTGGACAACAGGATGTCTTCATCCGACATACAGGACTTCACGCTGGAGTTCACAGCCAGCGAACACAAGCAAGCAAGCACATCTTGAAACCATATGCGCCGTGGTCTTCCACTTCCTCCTCCCCAGTACACTTTTCCCTCCATAACTGTCTCCACTAGACATTCATATCTCCACCATATATTCATGTCTTTTTATATGCGCAGAATATTTCATCGACCTCACTTTTGTATGAATAATACATCTTCTTTGTTATTAAGGTATTGTTGGACAAATCGGGTTTTTCTATTTTTCGTCCAATGAATGTGTAGTGTTCTTCTGTCTTACATATATGTAAGATGTTACGTGTCTAAGTTTCAAACTCGTATGCTGTCACATGAAATATAACCAGTGCCATGGATCAGGTCTGTGTTCTTGTCTCGATATTACGATGTGGCCAAGCCATCCAGACATTTATCTTGTTGCCTTCCCTTTGCTCGTTTCCAATCAGTCTTTCCAGTTATCACTAAATTGTATACTTTATTTATCCTGAAAAATCTAGACTGTCTACGTCTAATTCCCGGAGACAGTAGACAGGAAATATGCATACTCTTATTACTAGTTGTCTGACTTGTGGTGTTCTGTCTGGATGATACAACTATACATTACCCGCACGTATCCAGTTTTATTTGACTGCTAGCCATGATAGGCAAACACTGTGTGCTAATATGGTTGATCACATCATGTTTAGAGAAACACGGGCTGCTTTTCAAGTACTCTGCAAAGAAACATCGTTTCACAGCATTTAAGAAAATGATGTCAACTATACATGGCTATGTTTCACACTACATTATAACAATACAATTAGGGATCTGCCATTATTTTCTCTGGTATACTTCAGATACTTACTTAACACAACTGTGTACTTAAGTGTAATCGGTTTCTTTTTCTCTGCCATGCAATAAAAAGAGGAGTTCGACAGTGATGTATGTTGTCCCCAAGCCTCTTCAACTTATACACAGAAAGAACTTTTAAACAAGTTGAACTGCCTGGACTTAACTTTAATGGAAGAATCCTTAAAAAATCTAAGATATGCTGACGATACATTGTGTTTCAGCAGAAAGCGAGCAAGAGTTACAAAAAAGTAGTGGAACAAGTAAACAGGTATAGTGCAGAATGTGGTTTAGATATTAACATCCAAAAGATGAAAACTGATAATTAGCAGTGGGCAGGAGAGGTTATCAATAAATATCACAGTAAATGGGGAGATACTAGAAAAAGTAACACGTTTCTCCTATCTCGGACATGTAATAACAGATGATGGCAGAAATGAAACAAAAATAAAAAAGAGAATAGGAATGGCCACATCTCGTTTCATTGAGATGTGTGTAATGAGGCGTGGATCTAAGATAAGTGATTTTGTCACACGTATTAGCTCTTCAGTTATGTACAAGTAGCTGTTAATGAGTGTATGCAATTTAATAGTTTTGGCTTGTGTAGTTATTCAAGCGTCGGATAAATATACTACATTTTTATAATTGTGGTAATCACGTTGTGCTTTGGGTCCGTGGACTTTATGGTGTCGCAACCTCCTTTACAATATTATCATGTTTCTGAATACAAGACTATCCCAACAACATGCCATGTGTGTCACCGGAGACGTAAGAACATGAGCTTTAACAATGAATGCTCCCTTCTTGGGGTACTGCTCGTTTTTTTTTTGGAAAGGGGGGTGGGTGGGTGGGTGGTTACAGCTGTCTACGCACTTACTGCTGGCAAGCATAGCTGTAATATTGTTGGGGATGTAATAGTAGTATTGTAAGATTAGAACAGCCATTGTCGATTACATTCACATCCTGGTTATGTCAAGGTCAGAGAAAACAGGACGACACTTGCGATGCTGGCACAGAAACAATCATAAACACAATGAGAACAGAGCTAAACACTGTCAATGAACAGATATAACAGGATGGTATAGTTCGACCTAGAGGCAATAGAGAAATGTTACACATCAAAGAACCTGGAGTATTGAAGACGCTTGGTCATCTGCCAAGGGCACCAATGTGCAC
>JACEFZ010003441.1:192500-235000 GCA_014155875.1 Cepaea nemoralis | reverse complement strand
TTAGTAAAGTGGAGAAAGGATTGTTTCGCATGGAATGGCTCAACTCGCTTCAAAGGTCACATATTGTAATAATGGTATGAACTTTTTGTCCTTTGCCATGCGAGAGTGCTGGGGAACGAACAGGCTGATAGGCTGGCATGGAATGCACTTCTTGATGGTCAATTACCTATGGACAAGGGACAGATGGTTGTGTTCTTGTGGGACCAGGTGAAGAAGGTGGAGGAACAGATTGAGAATCCGTATGTGGAAAGGATGGGATTGCAGGGGATAGGAAGGGGTTCTGGTAGAGTCTCATAACTGAGAGGAAATACCATGAGACCTTACAATCAGATAGAGGTGGAAACGATTAGTAGTGTGACTCTTCGCTGGCTGTTGAACGAGGGTACGGAGCGCATATGGGAATGTCTTGAGTGCAGAGATGTCGGTTCTTAGCTCAGCTCAACTCATCTCTTTAGTTGTTGCAAGGGTTAGACTGAGACCAAAGAGAATCTACACGGCTAAACACAAATGTAGCCCCAGGGTTAATATTATTAACACCCATATCCTGATAAGTGCTCTGAGTTCCAACAGTAACTTAACGAGGCTTTCTCTGACATCAGAAAGTTTTACAGCGGGTGAAAAGTGGGTTATACATAAAGAAACTCTTTATAAAACAGCAGTGGGGGAGGGGGTGTATGGCACTGTGGATCATAAGAGGCAGCACTGGTTTGCAGCAAACAGTCAGACATTGCTGCCCTTGATTGTTAAAAAGAAGATAGCTCGCCTAAGATACAAAGAAAGACCAACGCAAAAATAAAAAAAAACACACACTGAGTGTCGCGAGATTGCCATGAGTTAAACAGATAAATATTCCCGACGTTTGCTTGGCGTGTATTTTCAGCACCATTATTTTACTAACTGGAAAAACACCGCGGATGTCAAAATCTCAGGACAATATTTGTAGCTGCACGTGTACATCTATAACGGATTTGGAACGGTCGGTGTTGATGGTGACAGGTCCTGGCATCGCCTTGATTAGTTTGTCTACATTTGAATGTAAATGGAAGCAGTGGGGTCAGCCCATCTACACATTTGGTGTTGAGTGAGAAGGAAGGGATACACCGAGTTGGCAGTTTATTACCAGTTAGATACACATATATTGTCACCACGGAACAGAAGATTGACAAGTTTGTCAACATTTGAATGCAGATGGAAGCCGTGAGATCACAATGGCAGATGTAAAACGGAAGTACTTAGTAGGGAGAAAACAGTACATATGTCAATTCTTGGTTTCCGGAACATGAAGAGTTTGACGGGGTTATTTGCAACTGTTTGTTGGAAGTCGTCATAAAATTCGCTGGCTTGTTTTGAGAATCTTAACAATTACTGACAACTTTGACAGGATTTAAGCCCGGTAAAATAGATCCTTGCAAATGGTTGATATGTCCAAATAACACCTGTGTGGGGGAGAAGAGGATAAAGTCACGTGGACAACTTTGGTAGTTTGCCATATAAACTCTAGTTGGGACCAGCTAGAGAGGACTTGAAATTATGCTTTAGTCAGAGTGCCAGGGCACGGCAGCGCCTAGTGGAAATAATATCTACCGTGTGTTAATTAGTGACTTAATTTTACACGTGCCTATAATGGCAGATGTAGATATGATTGATAGGACTGCAGTTGTGCCATTTAAGGTATAACCTATTATAATATATTCGTTATAATTACTTTAGGCAGTAGCCTTGTTAAACTATAGTGTGATGATTAGCACTGTTAGTGGAAACTAGCTAGAGTAGGGAAGTGATACTTGACTCTGTTAGCTAGAATAGATTAGTGAAGTGTTGATAAGCTTTACTAGTTGAGAATTGAGTAATGAGGGATAATTGGGATTTCCCGTAGGTGTCCCTTGTGGGAGGGGTTCCACATTCTGTTTGCTGATTTTTTCTTTGTCATAACCTGATTCGACTCTAGGTGGGTAGCTAATCTGCTCTATGACTAAGTCTAGTTAGCTAACGATCATTAGGCAAGGTGATAGGCTTACACTCAGCCGAAAGAATCATGAACTAGTACTATCACCAGGTGTGTTGTTTCTATCCTAGGTTCCCTACCAGATCCAAGGAAGCTCAATAAAGTTTTGGGAAGGAAGAAAATCCCAGTCGGAAGAACACCAGTTCGGCAATCAATAAAGATTGCTTACAGACGTGATTAAAAGCTAGAGGGAGGTTGATTCACCCAACATAGTGAAGATTACAGTTGCACCATACAGCATTAAACAGTGGTAACGAACCGAGAACCGGTTAAGAGGAACTAGTGTTAGTACAGTAACAATTAACATTAGTAATTAGCACTTGCGGACGGAATGGTTCGATGTGCAACGAGGATGATCTGTCGACTAACACTTAACTTTACTAACTGTGTAAACACTAGAAAAGAACTTGTGCAGTTGGTTAGAGAACATTAGGAACGGACATTGTGTAGAGTGAATCCGGTCCATAAGTAACTGTTCATACCACCGGTGTCTATTTCTCATGTTCATGAAATGGGATTACCAGAGGTCTACAGAAGCAAAGCAGTATCCGGCAGGATGGTTCCGGCAACGGGTGAGACGTACTTGTTCTGACGTAACGTGCTGTGGTCTATCTTTGCTGTGATCAGCGGACTGAGCTGATGTCTGAGAGTCAGATTCTCTACAACTTTATAGAACACGTCACACATTTTCTTCGCATACACGTCTCATACACGTTACACTTTTATTTTAATAAATTAATCTGTATTAATTTCTAGAAGTAAGAGTTGTTGAGTATGTTGCGTTGGGGAAGTATGAGAAGGGGGCATAGTACGACAGTGTGAGAGTGATAGGAAAAGGTGTCCATAGGCTGATGGAGTGTGTTGGACGGAAGCTGGTGGATTCTCCAGAATATTGAGGGGGAAAAAATAATATTATAATGTGGGTGTCGGATCTCCTCACTCCAGGGACGACACTTTAAAGGAGGACACGACATTACTGGGGGCTCGTCCGGGATATTTGGACAGTGGGATCTCTCGTAAACGTGATCTTTGGACAGCGGGATCTATCGTAAACGTGATCTTTGGACAACGAGATCTCTCGTAAACGGGATCCTTGGACAGCGGGATCTCCCGTAACGGAATCCTTGGACAGCGAGATCTCCTGCAAGCAGGAACGTTTGACAGGGGGATCTTCTGACAACGGGGTCTTTTGACACGGGATCCTTAGTTATAAGAGGGAGATATCATTTTGGAGAATCCAGCTAGAGTGAATGTGGATAGGGGTTAGGATTAATATCTTACCTGTTCACACTTCACACGTCTGCATAGGTCTGTGGTCCTGATTCTACTCTTGTCACTGAGTGAATGTACTGTGTGTGGTAATATCGAGATTTATAGTACTTGTTCATATATCGGTATAGTAATTTGCAGTTATATTGTACTAGACCTGCTAGCTTACCTCTCTGTATAATGGCCACCCCTAAACTTAGCACGTTAGAATTAAAGGAAAGGGGGGAAGAAATGGGATTGGCGGGGTCTGCTCTAACGGATTACATACAGGAAGTGGAGAGAGAGTATCGTCAAGCAGAAAGGGATGATCGAAAGGCCGAGCTGGAATTGAGAAGGATGGAGTTGGAACAAGCAGCTAAGAAATTGGAAGCTGAGCAAGCAGCTAGGAAATTTGAAGCTGAGCAAGCAGCTAGGAAATTAGAAGCTGAACAGGAAGCACAGAAAAGGGAGCACGAGTACCGGATGAGGGAACTCGAGTTGAAGAGTCAATCTAATGGAGAAACTGAGGGAGCAGTTGGAGGTTCCTCCATCCCAGGATCAACACCAGTAGGTGGACATGGGTACCATGCTATGAAGTTTCCTTTAGCGGTCTACGAGGAGGACAAAGAGAAGATTGATCAATACCTTCAACGCTTCGAGGCTATGTCAGTTGCTATGGGTCTGGAGCGTAACAAATGGAATCTTAAGCTATCCCAGGGATTACGCGGGACAGGATACGAGGTTTATACTCGCCTGCCACCAGGACATGAGAACAATTATGATGAGTTAAAGACGGCTCTGCTGAAACGATTCGAGGTTACATCGCATACCTACCGGAAAAAATTTCGAGCAGCGAAACGAGAACCGGGAGAGTTGTTTGCCGCCTACAGTTTGCGTCTTAAATCTTATCTCCATAAGTGGATGGATTTGGCTGGGTTCGCACATGACTATGAGAGTCTGGAAGAGCTCATGGTGGTCGACCAGCTGAAGAAGCAAATGTCTAAACCTCTCAGGACGTTCCTGGGAGAACAAGGAGCGGAACGTATTGACCTCGTGAATAAATTAGCAGAACGGTTCGTCGAGGTACATGGGGAGGCAGGGGAAAACCTTTCCACCAACACCAAAAGTCAGAGAAACATGACAAGAAGAAAGCCAAAAACTCAGGAACAAAAAAGTGGGAACCTTATGTGCACAAATCAGAGGATAGTTCAGAGAAGAAGAAGGAGGGAAGCAAGAGCACCTCAAGCTCTACACCAAAACGACCGTGGTCGGATAAGTGGTGTTCAATTTGTAAGTCACCCTCTCACAATACGAGGGACTGCAAATCGAAGGCTAAGAACCCTCATTTTGCAGCATGTCAAGTGACTTCCAAGGAGGTTGTCACGGAAAATGCCAAGGTCAACAAGGAAGCTCGCCACCAGGAGAGCTCATTCAAGTCCGACAATAGAAAATCTAGGACAGGGAAATGGTGCAACGAATGCAAGTCAAACACGCACAATGCTATTGACTGCAGGGGAAAGTCAGGAGACACTCAATTCGTCGTGTGCTCAGGGAAACCTAAGGTGGAGCCCACCGAACAGGTCGAGGCCGAGGAAGAGACTCCAGACCAGGAGAAACCACCTGTAGTGGAATTGGTAGAGGTTAACGGTCGTCAAGTGGAGTGTTTATACGACACAGGACTGGACGGGGAGGCCGTGATTTCTGCGGATCTAGTACATCCAGAACAATTCACAGGTGAAACATTGGATATACAGCCTGCACAGAAGAGTGCTGTAACCATGAAGTTGCCCATTGCTAATGTGGAGATTCGGTCACGGTACGTCACCGGCACCATCAAGGCCGCTGTATTGACCGATCCCATTTTTCCAGTCATCCTAGGTTGCCGGTATGTCTTTCTGGGAATGCCCAGGGAGCCTATTCATATGGGAGCAATGCAGACTCGCTCTCAGGCGAAAACGGAAGAGGCAGACGCAATTGTGACTAACCCAATGCCGGGGGAGCTACGAACTGCCCAGAGTGAGGATGATACTTTACGTCCTTGCTACAAAAAGCTGCAGAAAAGTGCTGATCCACCAGGACGGGGGCAGTACTACATGAAGAATAGGATACTCTACAGGAGAGCAGGAAGGGGAGACAACCTATACGGTCAGTTGGTCGTCCCGAAAGCTCATCGGTCCCAGATTCTTCATATGGGGCATACCATCTCCTTTAGTGGACACATGGGTATTGCCGCCACCATGCAGCGGATTTCCTGCCACTACTATTGGCCGGGAATGACAGATGATGTGCGTCGGTATGTGAAGTCATGCCCTGAGTGCCAGAGGGTGGCACCGAAAACACTGGACAGCACCGGTGATGTTGGGTGAGATGCCCATCATGAACTCTCCTTTCGAGAGGGTAGCCATCGATATCGTGGGTCCACTTCCCAGGACTAGGAAGAGGAACATGTATATACTCACAATGGTGGATTGCTGTACAATGTGGGGTGAGCTATACCGTTGACCACGATTGACTCGAAAAGAGTGGCGGACGCACTGATGGAGGCCTTTACCAGATTAGGCTTTCCGGATCAAATTCTGACGGACAATGGATCTCAGTTTTGTGGAAAACTCATGGAGGAGGTATTTAGGGTGTTTCACTCTAACCACATACATACCAGCCCTTACCACCCTCAAGCCAATGGACAAGTAGAGCGTTTCAACGGCACGTTGATGACAATGCTCAGGAAATTAGCGCAGGAAAAACCTGATAGGTGGGATGAATATATCCCAGCAGCACTTTTTGCCTATCGGGAAGTTCCTCATGGCTCAACAGGACTACCACCCGCTACGTTGCTGTTTGGTCGTCCAATCAAGGACCGTTGGAAGCCATGTTGAGGAGTTGGACTGAAGAGGGGACGTCAGAAGAAGTGATCTCATCCTATCAATACGTGGAGGAACTGAAAGAAAAACTCCACAAGGGATGGACTCTGGCAAATCAAAACTTGAAAAAGGCCAGGAAAAGACATGCGGCTTACTACAACCGTAGGTCTAAAGAAAGATCTCTAGAGGTGGGAGATAAAGTCTTGTTGCTACTCCCAACGGGAAACAACAAACTGGAGATAGGTTGGCAAGGACCATTTCCCGTGGAAAGGGTGATATCCAGAACCAACTATCAAATCCGGATCCGGGGAAAGTCGAAGATTTTCCATATCAATCTCTTGCGGAAATACGAAGAGAGACCCGGAGACAAGGCAGCTCACCTCATGGCAATGGCTGTTGCAGTGGAGACAGAAGTGGGAACCAGCGAGGGCAGGGAATATCCCTTAGTACACCAGGAAACCTATAGGGATGTACAAGTGAACCCTGATCTGACCTCCCAGGAGAGGGAAAGGATAACCCAGGTTCTCAAGTCTCATAAGGAGATACTGACTGATAAACCAGGACGAACGAGGTTGGTGGAGTTCGAGATGACTTTGACCACACAGGAGCCTGTTCGCCAAAAGGTTTACCCCGTGCCATTCTCTAAAGAAAAGGCCCTGGAGGAGGAAATACAAAAACTGCTGGAGGATGACGTGATTGCACCATCCACATCCCCATACAATGCGGGGGTAGTTTTGTTACGCAAACCAAGTGGAGAACACCGGTTGTGTATAGATTACCGACTCCTGAACAGTCATACACAGTTTCAGGTGGAACCTTTGCCGAATCCAACTCAGTTATTCGCTAGGCTCCATAAGGCTCGGTACTTTTCAAAGGTGGATCTGAGTCGGGGGTACTATCAGATACCAGTCAAACCGGAGATTCGACCACTGTTAGCTTTCAGTACACCCAGTGGACACTACGAATTTAAGGTCATGCCCTTTGGACTTAGCAATGCACCTAGTGTGTTTACACGCATGATGAGGACTTTACTAGATCCGTTACAGGATCCGTCCATCATCTCATTTATGGATGATATTCTGATTTCCAGTGACAGCCTGGATGACCACTTACAATCCTTGGAGAGAGTGTTTAATAGGCTCAAGGAAGCAGGGCTTACTGCTCGTACAACCAAGTGCATGATTGGTTACCAGACTCTGGAATTTCTAGGTCACACCATCACTCCAGGACACATTGTTCCAGAAGAGAAGAACCTGGAGAAATCAGAAATGCACCAAGGCCAAAAACGAAGAAGGATGTGCGATCTTTTCTCTCGTTGTGTGGGTTCTACCACAAATTTATCCCACATTTCACGGAACTGGGAGCTCCGTTGACCGAAACCTTGAAAAAGGGATTCCCGGATCAAATCATTTGGACACCAGAATGTGAGAATGCCTATAGTCAGTTAAAGGAGGCCTTGGTCAGCAAACCTGTATTACAGCTCCCTGACCTTTCCAAACCATTTGGATGCGAGTGGGATTGGAATTGGAGCCGCTTTGTTACAGGAAGGAAAAGACGATGCTTCGGTTTTGAAACCTGTGGCATACGCAAGTAAGAAACTTCTACAGGCGGAGAGGAATTATTCAACCGTCGAGAGAGAATGCTTGTCCCTCGTATGGGCAGTGCAAAAATTTCAGCCATATTTGTATGGAGTTAAGTTTCGGGTTCAGTCGGATCATCAGCCCCTGATGTTCCTGGCTACTTCTCAGAAGCTCAACGCACGTTTGATGCGGTGGTCGTTGTTACTTCAACCGTATAATTTCACAGTAGAGTACATTCCTGGGAAGGAGAATGTTGGAGCGGATTTCTTGTCAAGACACCCAGCTCCTGAAGAAGAGGAATGAATTATCTGGATTTAACTCATGGTGGAGGAGAGTGAGATGGACTACTCTCTTAGAGGGGGCCTATGTCGCGAGATTGCCATGAGTTAAACAGATAAATATTCCCGACGTTTGCTTGGCGTGTATTTTCAGCACCATTATTTTACTAACTGGAAAACACCGCGGATGTCAAAATCTCAGGACATATTTGTAGCTGCACGTGTACATCTATAACGGATTTGGAACGGTCGGTGTTGATGGTGACAGGTCCTGGCATCGCCTTGATTAGTTTGTCTACATTTGAATGTAAATGGAAGCAGTGGGGTCAGCCCATCTACACATTTGGTGTTGAGTGAGAAGGAAGGGATACACCGAGTTGGCAGTTTATTACCAGTTAGATACACATATATTGTCACCACGGAACAGAAGATTGACAAGTTTGTCAACATTTGAATGCAGATGGAAGCCGTGAGATCACAATGGCAGATGTAAAACGGAAGTACTTAGTAGGGAGAAAACAGTACATATGTCAATTCTTGGTTTCCGGAACATGAAGAGTTTGACGGGGTTATTTGCAACTGTTTGTTGGAAGTCGTCATAAAATTCGCTGGCTTGTTTTGAGAATCTTAACAATTACTGACAACTTTGACAGGATTTAAGCCCGGTAAAATAGATCCTTGCAAATGGTTGATATGTCCAAATAACACCTGTGTGGGGGAGAAGAGGATAAAGTCACGTGGACAACTTTGGTAGTTTGCCATATAAACTCTAGTTGGGACCAGCTAGAGAGGACTTGAAATTATGCTTTAGTCAGAGTGCCAGGGCACGGCAGCGCCTAGTGGAAATAATATCTACCGTGTGTTAATTAGTGACTTAATTTTACACGTGCCTATAATGGCAGATGTAGATATGATTGATAGGACTGCAGTTGTGCCATTTAAGGTATAACCTATTATAATATATTCGTTATAATTACTTTAGGCAGTAGCCTTGTTAAACTATAGTGTGATGATTAGCACTGTTAGTGGAAACTAGCTAGAGTAGGGAAGTGATACTTGACTCTGTTAGCTAGAATAGATTAGTGAAGTGTTGATAAGCTTTACTAGTTGAGAATTGAGTAATGAGGGATAATTGGGATTTCCCGTAGGTGTCCCTTGTGGGAGGGGTTCCACATTCTGTTTGCTGATTTTTTCTTTGTCATAACCTGATTCGACTCTAGGTGGGTAGCTAATCTGCTCTATGACTAAGTCTAGTTAGCTAACGATCATTAGGCAAGGTGATAGGCTTACACTCAGCCGAAAGAATCATGAACTAGTACTATCACCAGGTGTGTTGTTTCTATCCTAGGTTCCCTACCAGATCCAAGGAAGCTCAATAAAGTTTTGGGAAGGAAGAAAATCCCAGTCGGAAGAAACCCAGTTCGGCAATCAATAAAGATTGCTTACAGACGTGATTAAAAGCTAGAGGGAGGTTGATTCACCCAACATAGTGAAGATTACAGTTGCACCATACAGCATTAAACAGTGGTAACGAACCGAGAACCGGTTAAGAGAACTAGTGTTAGTACAGTAACAATTAACATTAGTAATTAGCACTTGCGGACGGAATGGTTCGATGTGCAACGAGGATGATCTGTCGACTAACACTTAACTTTACTAACTGTGTAAACACTAGAAAAGAACTTGTGCAGTTGGTTAGAGAACATTAGGAACGGACATTGTGTAGAGTGAATCCGGTCCATAAGTAACTGTTCATACCACCGGTGTCTATTTCTCATGTTCATGAAATGGGATTACCAGAGGTCTACAGAAGCAAGCAGTATCCGGCAGGATGGTTCCGGCAACGGGTGAGACGTACTTGTTCTGACGTAACGTGCTGTGGTCTATCTTTGCTGTGATCAGCGGACTGAGCTGATGTCTGAGAGTCAGATTCTCTACAACTTTATAGAACACGTCACACATTTTCTTCGCATACACGTCTCATACACGTTACACTTTTATTTTAATAAATTAATCTGTATTAATTTCTAGAAGTAAGAGTTGTTGAGTATGTTGCGTTGGGGAAGTATGAGAAGGGGGCATAGTACGACAGTGTGAGAGTGATAGGAAAAGGTGTCCATAGGCTGATGGAGTGTGTTGGACGGAAGCTGGTGGATTCTCCAGAATATTGAGGGGGAAAAAATAATATTATAATGTGGGTGTCGGATCTCCTCACTCCAGGGACGACACTTTAAAGGAGGACACGACACTGAGTAAGCTGAAGCAAGCTAGGAAGTATATGCAAAAGGCTGCCAGGCAGTGTTCAAACGACTATTTGATCAAGTTATGTGATTACATTCAAAATGGAAGTGACAAAGAAATTAGGAAAGGGCTATTAATGAACTTGCATCTGGCAAGGCTCCAGGTAAGGATGGGACTCCAATTGAGGTTATCAAGAATGGACGAAAACACACTAATTCTACAGATCCACAAGCTAACAGAGCTATGCTGGCGAGAAGGACAAGTCTGTACAAGAACAAGGGGGATCGGAGTGACTATAACATCTATAGTGGTATCTCACTTCTGTGTATCGTTGGGAAAGTATTTGCCAGAATTGTTCTGCGCAGACTTCAAGTCCTGGGAGATCAAGTCTACCCCGAATCATAATGTGGCGTTCGATGGAACCGGTCTATCATTGATATGATATTCTCATTGCCACAAGTGCAAGAAAAATGCCGTGAACAGAATCAACCACTGTTTATTGCCTTCATCGATCTCACAAAGACATTTGATTTGGTCAGTCGTGAGGGTCTGTTCAAGGCACTAAAGAAGATTGGCTGCCCACCAACTCTTCTGTCCATTGTGAAATCGTTCCACACAGGCATGAAGGGTATAATCAAGTTTGATGGTGCAACTTCTGAAGAGTTTGAAATCAAGAGTGGAGTTAAGCAAGGTTGTGTACTAGCTCCCACCCTCTTTGGAATATACTTTTCACTTCTACTGAAATATGCCTTTCGTGATCAGGATGGTGGTATATACATTCACTCACGCTCAGATGGCGGCCTCTACAATGTTCAGAGATTGAAGGCCAAGACCAAAATTAGGAGGGTACTGATCAGAGAGTTGCTTTTTACAGATGATGCTGCAGTTACGACCCACTCTGAGGAAGAATTGCAATGTCTACTATCTGCATTCTCCAATGCTTGTTCTGAATTTGGTTAACAATTAGCAAAAAGAAGACACAGATTATGTCACAAGGTGCACATGGAGTACCATCAATCTTTATTGACGACGCCGAACTAGAGATGTAGACCATTTTACATATCTAGGATCAGTGGTAAATAGCAAATTATCCCTAGATCAGGAAATCAACATCCGGATTGGTAAGGCAGCAACAACAATGAACAGGTTAAGAAAAAGAGTCTGGGAGAACAGGAAGCTTACTGCCAAAACAAAAGTCCTTGTCTATCAAGCCTGTGTCCTTAGTACTCTTCTTTATGGCAGTGAAACCTGGGCAACTTACTCACACCAAGAGAAACGTTTTAAACAGCTTTCATATGCGGTGTGTGCGAAGAATTCTTGGTATTAAGTGGCAAGACAAAATCACAAATACTGAAGTATTGGAAAGATCAGGTTGTGTGATGGTTTGTTCCATGCTCAGTCTTCGTAGACTTAGATGGATAGGACATCTTAGGAGGATGGATGATGGTAGAATACCAAAGGACATCTTTTTTGGTGAATTACAGATGGGTAAGAGATCTCAAGGTCGGCCTCTACTACGCTACAAAGATGTGTGTAAGCGGGACATGATTGATACAGGCATTGATAATGCACATTGGGAGCAAGTTGCCGTCGAACATGTTGCATGGAGGGCAAACATCAGAAATGGAATAAAGACAAAGGAGAAAATTATTGCAGATAAGTCACACACCGAGCGTGTGAGACATAAGATGGTGCATGATGGTGGAAATGACCACGTGTTCACATGCACCTACATGAACGAACATTTACAGCGCGAATTGGCCTTATCAGTCACATTCGCCACCGCCATAGGTAAACGTTATTATGCCTTTTTAAAGCACAAACTATCGTCTGTCAAGACGGCAAGGTGCCAATGTGCATGTAGTCATGTGACTAGAATGCTGATACAAATTACAATCATTAAAAAATACACACCAGAAGACGGGGTTCAGCATTGTAGATTTGTGAAAGTAATGACACAAACAACCCAGTATGCATCATGCGAACATTAACAAAGAACGATTGTTATGAACATAGATCTAAATGAGTGCGCTACTGCATATATTAAAGCATTTGATATAGTGAAACATTAAGAAATAATTAGAATGTTGAAAAATTTTAATATTTATGAAGAATAATAAAACTTAAAACATATATTGACAGACAGTCAAAAGAATTGAAAGCCAAATGGGAAGACATACCAACATGTCAAACAAGGTATTACACAGTGTTGGAACCGATCCAAAAGACACCCCACGTGTACAATAGTGGTTCTCCTTCAACTGTGGGCGGGACGTGAAGTAAGTAAAAAAGGACGCGGTAAAGAGCTTATTTTTCCACTCAAATGAATGGTGCTTTGTTAATTAAACATAGTTCGACTCACCAAGGGCTGGATGACTTGTCGGTAGGCACATAAAACTATGTATTTGGAAGGTAGAAGTCAGGGTGCCAATGCACGACATGAGTAAAACATTTGGGCGTCATCTTCGAATGGGTCCGCCACCGGAGAGTGTCAAGAAGTTAAACATTCGCCGAGGTGCAATCTCTACTGACTATTGGAAGTGTACAGTCCTGCTTGCTCCATGACGGAGATTATGTTACAATCTCTCGAGCTGTTCAATGTTTAAATCGGAATATTAGTGAGATCCGTGCATACATGCCATGAGTAATAAATAGTTGGTGGGCATAATGTACACGATCTTCGATCTTCGTTATCCTTATGATATGGTTTCGATCGCTGAAAATGAAACGCAGTTACAAGACAGATTGTGCTTTAGCAGATAGCTAACACAAGGGTCTTATTCTGAATAAGAGAAAATACAACAACAACAACAATAGAAGTAATGGTAAGTACAAAGAAAAATAAATGTCTTCCCTAATGGAACATCGAAGCTAACGGAACCAGTTTAAGAAATCACCGTAGTTAAGTATTGAGGAACAATAGACAACAAAAACACAACACGCATCGTTCAGTTTGTTTAGGTAGTTACTAACCCGCAAACGATGTCCAGATGAGCCTCTGATATGAACCCATGAAATGTCATCGGTGATATCAGGCTGTAGTGTGGACATCTTCGGACCTCACTCACTGAACAGGATTCATATGGATGGAAGTCTGGGAAATAAACAGTTATTTACATTTTAGTATTAGACAGTTGTTAATTAAATTGTCAACTATTAGATGGTTGTTAACTAAATTGTCCACTTTTAGATAAAATCAATGTTTTGCACATCCTTTACAGGACATCGTTATCAACATCAGCATATTTCAGCTGTATGTTGATTTCTTGGCAAGATTACGCTCAGTAGTTTGCCATTACTTTCTGAGCGGCCGGCTCAGTTATCCCGCAAGTCACCAGCGGGGGTCGAACCGCTCCCAGTTCTCGCCCGCTAAGAGACTCTGCGTGATAAACGGGATTACGGAGAAAGTGTTGTAACCCCTCGGCCAGAGAGACCGGCTCCACTTTTAGATGGTTGTTAATTATATTGTCAACTAATACATGGTTGTTAAATAAATTACCAGCTATTAGATGGTTGTTAATTAAATTGTCAACTATTAGATGGTTGTTACACGATGTAAACGTGATGTGTGTGAGAATCGGTAGCGGTTTGCTCCTTGTCGGTAACTTACGGGGTATGTGAGCCGGTCGCTCAGAAAACAATGGCAAACTACTGAGCGTAATCTTGCCTAGTACATTAACAGCAGCTGAAAAATGCGATGTTTACTGCAACGTCATGTAAGGGATATGCAAAAAAAAAAAAAAAAAAAAAAAAAAAAAAAGTACAATGTAATCTAAGGATAATTGGAAATATTCTTAAACAAGTGAATCGGTACAACTATCTCGGAACAGTCATAACATCTGATGGGAGATGCCTTGAAGAGATTAGAACAAGAATCACCATGACAAAAGTAACGTTTGCCAAATGGAATACACTAATAAAACGATGTGAGTTGCAAATAGAAAAAAGAATGTTCAGTGATACTTAGAACCTATGCTTTTGTATGGATGTGAAACATGGACGATAAGCAGACAAGATAAAAAACATCTAATGACAATGGACATGTTATTTCTGAGGAAAATGCATAGAATACCATGGATAAACAGAAAAATGAATGAGCAAGTCCTAGAAGAGGCACGTGAATACCGCAAACTGATTAGAGAAATGAAACGTAAACAGTCAATTTGGGGAGGGGGAGGGGCAAGTTATGAGAAGAAATTAAGTAGAGAATGTTGTGACAACTGGCATTATTGAGGGTAAAAGAACAAGGATAACACAGAGAAGTAAATATCTGCAGGCTTGACCACATGACATGGTCGGGACATGAACTGCCACTCTGGTGATCGTGTGAGATGGTGAAATATCCACCCACGCTTACCGGCAATGCACATGATGATAATGATGATAATGATGATAATGATGATAATGATGATGATGACAAGCAACAAGACAAGCGATACACAGAAAATTTAACCTGCCTGCACCGTGCGAAACTTTGCTGCAAAAGCACTAGAGAAGAAGCAAAACACAATAGAAAAATCTCAAAAGGTATTGTTTTGTGAAATTTATTCTTACAGAATGTCGTGTCCTCCTTTAAAGTGTCGTCCCTGGAGTGAAGAGAGTCAACACCCACATTATAATATTTTTTTTTCCTTATCAATATCCTGGAGAATCCACCAGCTTCCGTCCAACACACTCCATCAGCCCATGGACACCTTTTCCTATCACTCTCTCACTGTCGTACTATGCCCCCTCTCATACTTCCCCAACGCAACATACTCAACAACTCTTGCTTCTAAAAATTAATACAGCTTAATTTATTAAAAGAAAAGTGTAACGTATATGAGAAGTGTATGTGAAGAAAATGTGTGACGTGTTCTATAAAGTGTGTAGAATCGGACTCTCAGACAACCCAGTCAGCTCATCCTAGCAAGGCTAGACCACAGCACGTTACGTCAGAACAGGTACATCTCACCCAGTGCCGAAACCATCTTGCCGGATACTGACTTGCCTCTGTAGACCTCTGGTAATCCCATTTCATGATCATCCGAAATAGACACCGGTGGTAATAACAGTTAATCATGGACCGGTTGCAACCTACACAATGTCCGTTCCTATTCCTAAAGCATGCACAAGTCCTTTATAGTGTGTACACAGTTATTAATGTTAATTGTTAATGTACTTGATCCTCACTCGTGTCTATCTAGCCTCAAGTATCATGTCATGTGTTCTATTACACGAGATTATATCACACTATGTAACTATTATAATTAATGTTCTCGGATAGTTACTACTGTCTGATGTTGTGTGGTGCATCAACAATCATCACCTCTCTTTGGTGAATCATCTTCCTTCTAGCTTTAGTTACGTTCTGTACGAAACTTTATTGACTGTTCCACTGGTGTTCTTCCGAATAGGATTTGAACCTTTCCTAAAAACTTGTTGAGTTTCCTCGGATCTGGTAGGGAACCTAGGATAGAAACAACACATCTGGTGATAGTACTAGTCACTGATCCTACCGGCTGAGTGTAAGCCTATTGCCTTGCTTAATGATCTTTAGCTAACTAAACTTTGTCATAGAGCAG
The DNA here is from genome assembly GCA_014155875.1 of Cepaea nemoralis. Classification (NCBI taxonomy): domain Eukaryota; kingdom Metazoa; phylum Mollusca; class Gastropoda; order Stylommatophora; family Helicidae; genus Cepaea; species Cepaea nemoralis. The sequence continues at coordinate 219,223 of JACEFZ010003441.1, read as the reverse complement.
ATTAGCTATGACAAAGAAAGACCCATACAGAGTGCAAAACCCCAGCGGGCAATTTCCCCGTCTCCCAATTATCCATCATTACTCTATTCTTAACTAGCATAGCTTATCACCACTACACTACTCTATTCTTAACTAGCATAGCTTATCACCACTACACTACTCTATTCTTAACTAGCAGAGCTAATATCACTATTCTACTCTAACTAGTTTTCCACTAACAGTGCTAATCATCACACATTAGTTTTAACAAGGCTACAGCCTATATTAATTAGAACTAATATTAGAATAGGTTATACCTTAAATGGCACTACTGCAGTCCTATCAATCATATCTACATCTGCCATGAAAGGCACGTGTAAAATTAAGTCACTAATTAACACACGGTAGATATTATTTCCACTAAGCACTGCAGTGCCATTGCACTCCGACTAGAGCCACGTTTTCAAGTCCCCCTAGTTGGCCCCAACTCGGGTTTATATGGCCAACTACCAAAGTTGGCCACGTGACGTTATCCTTTATGCCCACCCAGGTGGCACATTGGGCAGATAATCCCCTGTCAGGGATCCATCTCCTTTGGCTCCATCAATGTTAGATTTGTCATCACTGGTTTTGACAATCTAAAGAGTTACTGTAGAGTTCCAACAAAGGGTTTCGATACCAAGCTGCCAATCATGGTTTTCCAAACAACCTTACATTGTGCACGTGACGTTGTTGATGTCCGGCCGGTGTTCCACGGTTTCCCATAACAAGCCCTCAACTTTCTGTCATGTGGTGACAGTCAAAACCGCCATTCCGTCTGATGTCCGGAACTATAGATGACAGACAGAACTATTTTCTTCCGAGCTGAGTTCTTCCGCTTCCAATCCGACTTGTTTATAAACTGTCAAAGCGATGTATGATTCAGCTCATTCCCTTCCTCTACACATCTGCAACTGTTAATTTTTGCCCGACATATGATGGCCGACATCCGATTGCCACCATGATTCCAGGGGTTCCATCTGTATTCAAATGTTGACAAACTGTCAAAGCGATGCCGGGATTTGTCTCAATCACCACCGAATGTGTATATTTGCCGATCCGATGCAACCCATGCAGCTGTGTTTACTCTGTTAGTACGACTGTTGTGGCCTAGAAAATATACGCCAAGCAAACTTCGGTATTATCATTATCTGGTTAACTCATGGCGATCTCGTGACACAGAAGGATGCTAATAAAATTGTCTTACATGTGATTTTGGTATCGCGAAATTTAAATGATCTATTTCTGAGTGAAAGAAACAACTGAAATCATCTTATGCTACATAATAACCATAACATAGGGAACAGTTGCAGGCAGACGAGCAAAAGGTAGTCAGTGATACTGGTTGGAAGATAATATGGAGACGCAAAGACCAATCCGTCAAAGCGTACAATCATGGTGCGAGACTGAGTGTTGGAGAGCCATTGCTGTCTCATGGTGAAGGCAACCCATGAATGATTTTATTTTCGTATATCCTTTACAGAAATTTGCAGTCAACACCAGCATTTTTCAGCTGCTGTTGATGTCTTGGTAAGTTTTACGTTGATGGCGAAGTGAATGCAAGAATCTCCAAGGCCAGTGCGGCCTTTGGCAGACTGTACAAGAATGTATGGGACAGAACTGGAATAAGCCTGCAAACAAAGCTAAAAGTCTACAAAGCAGTTGTATTATCCACACTGCTATATGCTTGTGAAAACGGGACTGTTTATCAGCGACACGCTAGGAAATTAAACCACTTCCACACAGTCTGCCTAAGGAAGCTACTGAAGATTAAATGGCAAGACAAGATTCCAGACACTGAAGTCCTAGAAAGAGCGTCCATGCCCAGTATCCACACTTACTGATGAAGAATCAGATTCACTTGACTCGCATGCCAGATCACATGCCCCCTAAACGAATGTTTTACAGTGAACTGCGTTGTGGTAAACGCTCCCAAGGTGGCCAGAGGAAACGCTTTAAAGACACTCTGAAAATCTCACTGAATGCTTTTGGAATTCATCATGACACCTGGGAGGCTGCAGCCAGAGACCGAAATTCGTGGCGTGCATCATTACGCTAGGGTGCAGTCATATGTGAGGCAACCAGGACTGCAAGAGCTGTGAAGAAAAGGCAGGACAGAAAAACCACTGCAGGAAATCCTCCTCCAGAAACGTCAAGCATTCTTTGCCCACATTGTCAAAGAACATTTCGAGCAAAAATAGGCCTTACCAGCCATTTTAGAACCCACGGCTCCATACCTTCAATCCCACTGGATGAAATGAATGGTCATCATCATTCTTGATGGACAAACAACAAGTTTTACGTTCAGTAGTTTGCCATTGCTTTCTGAACGACAGGTTCGCATACCCCCGTAAGTAACCAACGCGACGCGATCCGCTGTCGAGTATCGAAGCAGCCGTGTTTCGTACGAGACTAAACGGGATTACGAACGACGTCCTTAATCCATACGCCAGGAGATCGGCCATGAATGATTAATTGAAATAATTTGATATTACTTAATCTGAAGAATGTTTCTTGTTGGTTTCCATGCCTATAGATTTGCATATAATCATACCATTCCATATTAAATCTGTAATCAATTTTTAACATTATCTTTCTTTATTCATCGAATAATATTAGATTAAAGGAAATTGACAGATAGATAGACAGACGAACGGACGGACCGGCGGGCGGACGAAAAGATGAATTGTTTATCTTCTAATAAGAGATCATTGACTGGTTAGTCCGATGTGTGTTTCAGCTTGCAGTCGTTGACACCTTGCAGTCTTTACAGACCAAAGTATGTGAGTTGGAATGTGGCCAATATTCCATCACAATGTCTGGGCAGAGCTTAAGAGGATCATGTGGCGCCCAAACTACATGACCTCTCTCTCGGCCTAACCTTGTGTTGCCCAGAGGAATGGGTAACCAATACGTCTGGTACAAGGTAGGCTGCAGACGCTGGCGGCGCAGCGTCAATCCACCGCGACCTCGCCACCACGAGCAGGTGGCGAGTTATGGCCAGACCCTGACACCCAAGGGACCCGGCTTAGAGACGTTCAGCCAAGTCCCACAGGTGAGGGCCTCGTACGAGCCCGGACCATAAGGGCGCGCACATCTGTCGATCACAAGTGTCCGGACCTGTGTAAAGCGTGGACTATCGTCAGACTCTCCACCTGGCTTTAAGCGGACCCCGCGACCAGCGGGAATAGGCCCGCCAGAGCTGCCGCAGGAGATATTGCCTGTCTATTGCAAGCAAATCCCCCATCCTTCCATTGTGCGGATCTCGCGACCGGCGAGAATAGGCCCGCCGGAGATTATGCTCGTCTGCTGCAAACAAATCTCTACCGAGAGACTGAATAAGTAAAGAAACGATAAAAGTATCATCAGATTAAATAGTTGACAAGCTATGCAACAGTTTATGTTTATTGCTTGCTGGTTTGTCGTTTCTAAGGCCGCCAGTGTACTGTAAAGTGTGTCGGAGCCAGCCCGCAAGCTTGTTTAACTCCACTTGAGACAGGCAACAGATCAATCAGGAATATGATTTAAACAACAAAAACAACAACAATATAATGTTTATGATATAAATAACACTGGATTACACACATTTCGGTGCTTCTTTAAATGTTGTAACTGTTCTTGGGTAATTTATTTGTTTTCTCGATCAGCTCTTACATATTATAATATTATATTACAGCAACTTGCCTTATACATGACATTAGCAACTTGCCGTTTTGATAGACGATAGTTTGTTTTATTGTGTTTCCACATGGCATAATAACTACAACCCATTGCGGTAGCGAATGTGACTGATCAGGCCAATTAGCACTGTAAATGTTCGTCCACAATGGATGCATGTGAACACATGGTCATTGTCACCATTACGCACCATCTTACGTCTCACACGCTCAGTATATGACCTATGTGCGAATCATTTTCTCCTTTGTCTTTATTCCATTTCTGATATTTGCCCTCCATTGCAACACGTTCGGTGGCGACTTGCTTGCTCCCATTGTGTATTATCAATGCCTGAATCAGTCATGTCCCGATTACACACATCTTTGTATCGTAGTAGTGGCTAACTCCGAGATCTATTATCCATCTGTAATTACCAAAAAATAATTTTAAAAAAAAGTTCGTTTATATTCTACGATCATCCATCCTCATAATGTATCCTATCTATCTAAGTCTACGAAGACTGTGCATGGAATAAACCGTCGCACAACCTGATCTTTCCAACACTTCAGTATTTGTGATTTTGTCTAGCCATTTAATACCTAGTACTCTTCGCAGACATCGCATATGAAAGTTGTTTGAGCGTTTCTCTTGATGTGAATAAGTTGACCAGGCTGCCATAAAGAAGAGTACTAAGGACACAGGCTTGATAGACAAGGACTTTTGTTTTGGCAGTAATCTTCCTGTTTTCCCAGACTCTGTTTGTTAACCTGTTCATTGCTGTTGCTGCCTTACCAATACTGATGATGATTACTTGATCTAGGGATAAATTGCTATTTACCTGTGATCTAAATATGTAAAATGGTTTACTATCTCCAGTTCGGCGTTGCCAATAAAGATTGATGGTACCCCATGTGCACCGTGTGACATAATCTGTGTCTTCTTTTTGCTAATTGCTAAACCAAATTCGGAACAAGCATTGTAGAATGCAGATAGTAAACGTTGTAATTGTTCCTCAGAGTGGGTCGTAATTGCAGCATCATCTGCAACCAGTAACTCTCTTATCAGTAACACTTCCAATTTTGGTCTTGGCGTTCAATCTCTGAGCATTGTAGAGGCCGCCATCTGAGCGTGAGTGAATGTATATACCAATATCCCGATCGCTAAAATTCATATGTCAGTGGAAGTGAAAAGTATATCCCAAAGAGGGTGGGAACTAGTAGACAACCTTGCTTAACTCCACTCTTGATTTAAACTCTTCTGAAGTTGTACAATCAAACTTGATTATACCCTTCAAGCCTGTGTGGAACGGTTCCACAATGAACAGAAGAGTTGGTTGGCAGCCAATCTTCTTAAGTGCCTTGAACAGACCCTCACGAATGACCAGATCAAATGCATCTGTGAGGTCAATGAAGGCAATAAACAGTGGATGATTCTGTTCACGTCATTTGTAGTGCATTTGTCGCAATGAGAATATTTTATTAATGGTAGACCGGTTCCGCCGAAAGCCACACTGTGATTCGGGGTAGAACCGTTCTGGCAAATATTATCCCAACAATATACTAAGTGAGATACTCCTATAATTGTTATAGTCTCTCCGATACCTCTTGGTCTTGTACAGTGTTATGATGCTTGTATATTTGAAATCCCGTGGGACGTGTCTTTTTCGCACGCCATCTCTATTAGCTGGTGGATCTGTACAATGAGTGTCTCTTGCCTACTCCTGATAACCTCAATTGGAATCCCATCCTTGCCTGGTGCCTTGCCAGATGCAAGTTCATTAATAGCATACTTAACTTCTGTTATGGTTGGAAGTGTGCTCAGGTGGTCAAGAGTTGGCAGGGCCTCTATGGCGTTGAGGGCATAATCTGTCAGTTTGGTCTCTAAGTGAAGCTCTAAATAGTGATCTACCCATCTATCCATCTGTTGTTTCTTATCAGTGATGATTTCTCCAGTCAAGGTTTTCAATGGTACATTTCTTTTCATTATTGAACCACAGAGCTTTCCGTATCCCTTTATATATGCTTCTAATGTTTCCCTTATCACTTATTGTGCATTTTGAATGTGCTCGCATAACTTGATCCGATAGTCATTGGCACACTGCCTGGCAGCCTTTTGCAAATCCTTCCTAGCTTGCTTCAGCTCACTGAGAGTGTTTCTCGTTCTTTCCGTGTTTCTTAAGAGCGCTATATTCTTTTAATTAATCAACGGCTGCAGTGTCTGGCTGTTGGCGCAAACCAGTCCTGTCTCTTATGATCCACAGTGCCATAAACCCCTACGGCTGTTTTTACTCTCTTTCCACTTGCTGTACAATTTTCTCATGTATCAGTGAAAGCGTCTTCAACTTGCTGTTGGAACTCAAAGCTCTTATCAGAATTTTGGAGTTTTGTGTTTAGCCGTGTAAATTCTTTTTGGTCTCAGTCTAACCTACAGTACTTCAGTTCACATTTGCCGAACTATACTCGAATTCTTTTTGACTGTTATCTAAGTTTATCTATTTTTGTGTCTTCCGATATGGGGACTGTTAGCGTACTCATGATGTTAAATTCTACGATTATTTCAAGATAGAGTAAAAACAGACACCGATTACATTATATATTTTACCCAATCCCGTTATATATTCTGCATTTCTGGCTAATCGGGAATCCTTCTTATACCGGAGAACCAGGCTGTCTATTCTAAGTGGTAAGTTAACCCGTAAATACCGTTTTATAAGACGTATTACATTGTTCCATCCATCCATCCATCATGTGCCATGCCGGTAAGCGTGAGGCGGTCATGTTTTGCCATCTTACTCGATCACCAGAGTCGTGGATCAGCTCCGTGTTTCTGTCTCGACCATGCCACGAGGCCAAGCCATCCAGGTATTTGCTTCTAGGTATTCCTCTTGGTCTGTTCCCTTCGATCTTGCCAGTTGTCACCAAGTTCTCCAATTCATTTCTTCTCATAACATGCCCAGAAAATGTTGACTGTATGCGTCTAATGTCTCTAATCAGTTATTATTAAATATTATTAAATGTAGCATCAATTTTTACGTGTATGTTGTAATTTTTGACCATTTAAGTTTGCATTCAATCTCACACTAAAATTATGAAGATTGCATGCTGTAATGTGGCATTTCAATGGCGAGGGATGGCAGTTTTAGTTGTCATGCTCCATTTAATTATTGTTATGGAGTATTCAGAGCGATTAACATGATAATGAATAGCATGTGTACATTCAACACCCATTATTGTATGTATGTTAAATTTTTCATCACTCTTCAAGGACAAGATCATTGATAATTTCGCATCTTTCCAACGGGACTTCTTTTGTCAAAATGCATCTGTCTACGCTGGCTGACAAGACTCGCGACAGTCCACGCGCGGTCTGACATCACACAGATGACGTGAAAATTTATATATCTGTGTGTGTGTGTGTGTGTGTGTGTGTGTGTTAGTTAGTTAGTTAGTCGACAGATCATCCTCGTTGCACATCGGACCATTCAGTCCATAAGTGCTCGGATCCCCTCCTCAGCAAATCCCGCAGCGTGTAGCGGCTAACGACGCCAGTTCTGTGTTGGTTTATCAATCTTCTTTGGCTTCCTGCGTAGTGTTCTTGTTTGGCCACCCCTCTTTTAATTTGCTGCTCTCGCAGTCTGGCCATTGTTGTAGATTCACAGTCATCACTTGGTTCTTGCAAAAGTCTCACTTCTCGTAGAGCATTCAGAATGTCAGCCTGGTCCATGGCGCGTCCGCCCTCAACAGTAGCCTCACCTGCGAGCTTGTCAGCCCGCTCATTTCCTTGTACTCCCGCATGCCCTGGCACGAAGATGAAACTAATCTTTGCCAGCCGAGACCGCTTCAGAGGCAGCAACCATTCTCTTCGGATCGACCCCTCCTCTATCCTCTTGATCATGTTCATTGAGTCGCTAAGGAAACAAGCCCTAGTGAATGTCTGTGTCTCGAGCCATGTTATTGCTTTACTTACTGCCATGACTTCCATGGTCAGGCTACTTGTGGTTTCAGTGAAAGCACCAGAGTCCTCCTTCACAATTCTCCCTCCGGCCCGAGCTGTAAAGGCCCATGAGCTTCTCACATGTCGGACGACCGACCCATCTGTGTAGATGACCGCGTCACTGTCTAGCGAATTCTCGAAAATCAACGCTTGTACTTCAGCCTCAACAGCAGCCGGATTTTCTTGTCTGCATTTTCTATCTAGTTGGATGCAAACTGAAAAGGATGTGCAGAAGTCTGTTGGCACTTGCACCCACTCCTCGCCAGGTTAAACCTGGTGTGTGTGTGTGTGTGTGTGTGTGTGTGTGTGTGTGTAAATAAACCGGCAGAGTTATTTTTCCTTGAGTTAGACAGGCCGCAGTGTTAATCTTCCTTGGCGACAGTGTAAACCGATAGTTGTGTGAGTGTGTAGGTAAGGTCACAAAAAGTGAAAGGTCAAAATCGTTTTTTTCTCTATATTTTACTTTTAAAGGATAAACTTACTCACAAACATTAATATCTTGGCTTAAAATTGACCTACAGGCTTGAATAAAGTACCGTTGGATTTTTTTTTTCAAGAGCTGTCTAACTATGCAGGTTATATAATTAAAAAGCAAGTTTAAAAAAGTTACTAAAGTGGCTAGTCTAACCATTGGAATAACTAAAGAATGATCAGTATCGCAATCACCACTGTGGTAACATCGAGTTAATGATGTTTGATTCAAATGTTGTCTCCATGTGATGATGAAGTCTAGCTGATGCCAGTAACCGGATCTTGGTTGTTTCTATTTGAACTTATGTATCTTGTTTGTTTAAAAAAAAAGGAGTTTGAAATACATAGGTCGTTTCTGGTGCAATGCTCCATCAGCCTTTGTCCCATTGTCATTTATGTGACCGATGTTGTATTTTGTAAAGCTACTGGCCATAAACTCTGCATTCATATTATATGCAGTAACTGTGCATTTATTACCTTCATATAAAACTAAAAATGTATTAAAACTTTATCACTAGGATTTTTAAAACTATGGTTCAAAACACAATACATTTCTTTTCGAGGACTTCCTGGAATGCGGTATGCCCGAACAGTCAAGCTTAAGTAATCTGCCATCATCAGAGCTTCCCAAAGTCCTTGGTATCTCTCTTTCATTGTTTCTATATCTTTGTGAAACCTTTCCTCTTGCCCCCTCATTAAAGTCGCAAAGATTCTCGAGAAAATAATTTAAATTGTTGTGGAGGTAGTGCAAAGTTATGCTCTTGTAGCATCCAAGCTTACAAAAACTCGACAGCATGTTTTCAATTAATTCAGAATAATTGTCTGCTTTAAAGTTACCAAGAGTCTTACACAACTAAAACAAATGATGACGAGTCTTGTGGGCTCTATTATGTTCATCATCTCATCATCTCATATTGTTCTCCTTTTACCTGGCGGTGTCGAGGCGAAGCATAAACAGCGGGAGAGAGCCTGAATTGTCTATTAACTTTTTAATTTAAGGTCCATCAAAAATTCCAGCTTTAAGTTTTTCCGTGTTCAGTTTCGGAAACTTTCTGCATAAGTAATTATTTCCAGTGCCTATCTTTTGCCCTGCTATCCCACAAACACGTAAAGCATGGTTATTTGATGAATCCTTTTTGCTGGCTAAGCAAGAGGTTCATCGTTTTAAGATCTACACAAACCATCCAGTTAGTTTCTGAATACTTCAATTTTCCTAGAGAGATACTTATTGTAGTATACTCCTCCTTCATTGTAGTAGAATGAGTAATTTCGATTGTGCCACATTTGTTATTATTGTGTACGAGGACACCTTTCAATCTTCGTTTAGAGATGTCAATGAAAATGTCGCCACTCATCTGGTGTATAATTTACAACCATTTCCTTTACAAGACCTCCTACAAGACCTTAGTACAAAACACAAGGTTGTTTTCTTTACAAAAGAATGGAAGAAAACAATGCTTTTTACTGCGATAAATGTAACTACTGTTTCAGCAGGTCAGTATATTTTTTTCCTTTCAATCTTCAAATCAAAAGTTCTGAAGATTTCTCGGAGAGATATAGATCTCGGATTAGATTATAAAGTTCACGCTGGTCGAAGATTGAGCAGCTGGAAAATTATTTTCAAAATCACCATCACTAATCGTTCTACGTGCCACTGCTTCTCATCTTCAAGCAGGGAATCGGAAATGTGAGTGAAAGTTGGAATTGGTATGCATCTCCGCGTGGAACATGTCTAGTAGAATCTAAATTTGGATATTTCCATTTTTTGTTAGCTTTTGATCAGCTCAGTGTTCCTGTTTCGTTCATGCCACAGGGCCAAGCCATCCAGGTATTTACTTTTCGGTCTTCAACTTGGTCTCTTCCCTTCGATCTTGCCAGTCGTCACCAAGTTCTCCAAGTCATTTCTTCTCATAACATGCCCCCAAAAAATGTGACTGTCTACGTCTAATGACTCTAATCAGTTTACGATCTTCATTTGTTTCTTCAAGGACTTGTTCATTGGTTTTTCTGTCTGTCCATGGTATTATTTGCATTTTCCTCAGAAACCACACTTTCAAAGCCATCAGCTGTTTTTCAGCTTGACTGCTCACTGTCCACGCTTCACATCCATATAAAAGTACAGGTTCTATGTAACACTTCAACACTATTTTTCTCGTTTCAATTGATATCTTTTTTATTTTGGTCAGTATGTTTTTCATCTCGCAAAAGGCTACCTTCGCAATGACAATTCTTGTTCTAATCTCTTCAAGGCATCTCCCATCAGATGTTATGACTGTGCCGAGATAACTGTATCGATTCACTTGCTTAAGAATATTCCCATTTACTCGTATATCACACTGTGGTATTTCCTTCTTCATAGTGACGACCATAACCCTAGTTGTTCACTGTGTGCAACAACCGCATCTACTAAATTTTGCAGGTCCTGTTCATTATCTGCAATCAAGACTGTATCATCTGCATATCTAATGTTATTGATGTATCGTCCCCCAATGTTGATTCCTTCCATATCTTCTATATTTCTGAAAATATTTTCACTGTACAGGAAAAAAGATCTGGGGACATTACACATCCATGTCTCACACCTCTTTTAATAGGCTGATGTTGACCTACATCGTTATCAATTCTGATGGCAGCTTGTTGTTTCCAATATATGTTTTTTTATTTTTTACAATTCTAAGCTCTTTTCCATCAATTTGTAGATCTTCAAGCATCCTTATCATGTCGACATGTCTCACTTTATCGAAAGCCTTTGTGTAGTCAATAAAGCAAAGATATAAATCTTTGTTTACTTCTATAGAACGTTCAATTACTGTTCTCAGTATACACACAAGCATTTACTGTGCCCCTGCCTTCTACAAACCCACATTGTTCTTTTCCTATTTCGGGTTGCATTTTCTTCCTAACTCATTGCATGATAATTCTCAGCAGAATCTTCGTGAAGTGGCTCATTATACTAATTGTTCGATGTTGATCGCATTCCTAGGCTCCTGATGTCTTGGGGATTGCAATAAATATAGAATTACATAATTCAGGGGGCATATCTCCAGTATCGTATATTGCGTTCAGCAGTCTGGTGACTTGGTCTATTCCATATTCTTCTAATGCGTTGATCATTTCTATTGTGATAATATCTGTACCCGGGGTCTCGCCACTTTTAATATGGTCAAGAGCATTCTGAACTTCCATCTTTAAAATTGGTGGTCTTTCGTTATTATTCCGATGATCATATTGTTCTTTTCTTGTATCATCATAAAGGTCTTTCACATAATCTGACCACGCATGTAAAATCTCATCTTTTTCTATTATGATTTTGTCATATTTGGTCACCTAGTCTTACTTTAAAGTAAGGGAAGTATGCATTTTTCACAAAAACAAAAACAGTTATATGCTTCTATTTTCTTCTTTCAAAGTGTACTCTCCACAAATATAACAAAATAAATCCTGTGAAAGAAAACATGCTCTTCTTGAAAATAATGTCATTCTGTGCAAGAAGTATAAAAAACATAATCAGCACACTAACATGCATGTTAAAATCTAAATAAGAAGGTAATTCTTGGAACATTCTTGGAAAACTGAAACTGTATGTAAACAAGCAGTTTCATTATGTAAGGGACTAGATGGCAACATTTTCCCCCCCCCCCCCAAAGCCTTATACAGAGAATACTGTAATCTTCTTTCTTTCTTTTGAACTTCACTGCTATATGCCATTAGGCGTCGCAGGCTTGTTTGATGATTGGTTTACGAACTAGGGCTCGCTCGATCGCTTGGTATGCTGAAATGTTGTAGGGCTTTTACGATGTTGATGACTCCGTTGATCCATCTTTTCTTAGTCTTCTCCTGCCTCTTGATGTTACAATTTTCATGTTGGATGCTCTTTCTGCTGGCGACATTGGGTTCATTCTCACCAGGCAGCTGAATCAGTTAAGTATTTTTCTGTCAATGAATTTAACAACTGGTATTGCTATAACTTTAATTAGATCTCGTCGTGTCTATTATGGTCATTTATTTTTTGTTCTCTGCTTTTCTCAGGCATCTCATTTCACAAGTAGGGAGGTTTCTTTCTTGTTCTTTAACTATAGTACTTTTTTTTTTGCCCCAATATAAACATCCATATCTCAGTAAACAACTGAGGGAAAATTATGAGATTTAGTATATAACCTTATCATTATGTCCACCCAACAAAAACATTTTTGTTCTGGAGATTTTGCAGCAGATTTCAAAGTTTGTTTATATGCGGTATATAATTTACGGGTCTGAGATGAAATTCATAATTTTAAATGTATTACAGCGTAGCCAGACAATCAGCGCTCAGTGTTGAATATTGTTCGTTTTTTTTTCTAGGGATTGGCCTTATGCCAACTACCCGCGTTGTTTAAATTAGGACTGTTCATTCAGAGGTGTCTCAAAATGTGGGTTATTTCATGAACCCTGATTAAAATTTTTTTTTTAAATCTTACCACTTATCGCTAACATTGAAATGTGTGAATATTTTTCAATGGGATTGAATGCGAAATTATACACTATGAAGTTGTACACATATTTTTTGTCAAGGAGCTGATCGCAGGAAACTGTTTTATACTATTACAAATTCCGAAAAAAGAAAAATGCATGCATTGGGTTGAGTAAACGGTCATTTCGTCGACAGCTTTGACAAAGATGTCATAAGGCGAGCTATTATAAAAATGCTTTAAAAAAAAAGTCGCTTGATATACGACAGGGTCGACTTAATTGCACCGGGTTCTATCCCATGTGGCTCGGTCTCTTTCCGCAGCTCGAAAAGCATCGCACAAAGCAAGAACTCCGCAGCTCTAGCGACGACCCACAGAAGTCTCCGAAAAATTTAACTCGTGAACCGAAGGATGCGGCCCGGAATCGAACCCACGACCTTTGGAGCCCGAGTCAAAAGGCTTGATCACTTCGCCACGAAGACTCTTAAAATTATAAAAATTTAGGATTTTATATCCAGGATTATCCAGCATTATAAAAATGCTGGATGCCAAAGAAACAGTGACTGTAATAAAACTTAGGGTTTGGTTGAGAAAGAACAATAACATAGAGCTATCCAAAACAACTTTGTGGAAAATTATAAGGAAATTATCTTCACTATTTGAAAGTACAAGGGCGGTAGAAATAATCTTTGCGAGCAACCGCATGTAGGAGCCACGAGAAGCAGGAAATGCGCAAAAAAATTATGGCATAGTGTGTTTGGATGAAATGTGGATCAATGCGCACCACACAAGTGATAAGGAATGGCAATCAGTGGATGGACAGATAAAGCGATATGTGCCCAGTAGTATAGGACAGCTTTTGGTCATGGCCCATGCTGGTAATACGCATAATGGCTTACAACAGAATGCTGGGCTCGTGTTCGTATCAAAGCATACAGACAATAGGGATTATCATAATAAGATGAATGGTAATGTATTTAGAGATTGGCTCGAGAATACTGTGCTTCCATCCCTAGATAGACCGTCGTGTCCAATTATGGACAATGCATGATATAAATGTTGTTGCCCTAGAAGACAAAATACCTACAGCATCGAGCACAAAGGGAGCAATAAAGATGTGACTCTGAATGGAAAACATACCATTTCCAGAAACGTATTTCTAGCTAGAATTGTTGTCCCTTGTAAAACAGACACCAAAAAGCAAGAAATATCAAATCGACAAGTTGATAGAAGAGCATCGTCATGGGTGCTTGAGACTTCCGCCGTACCATTCTCATTTTAACCCTATAGAACTTGTGTGGGCTAAAATTAAAGGACAGGTGGCAGCTGACAATACTATATTCAAATTGTCTGACGTCAGGATACTAATCCAGTCCGCGCTATTAAATATTGATAAAAGTTACTGGAAAAATGTGAGGACCATGTGTTGAAAGAGGAAGAGGATTATTGGAGAAAGGATGGATTGAATTTTATGCAACCGAGAGCAGTCATCAACCTACTGGAATCGTCCGACACAGATTAAGGTCTGAGCAGATCGCAGACCTTAATCCACGTGCACACCAACTGGGATATTTTGCTACAAATATTCAGAAGAATTGCAGGCCCTATACATTACAGCATCAGCATAATGTCAATAGCAACAGTTTGTATCCCACAGTGATGTATTTTCAATTCCGCAAGCCCTCAGCGGTGACAAACAACTGTATTGAAAAAAAAAAACACACACACACACACACACACACACACACACACACACACACACACACACACACACTAAACGCATTGAATACCAACAGAAGAGTAATATTGCGGTGGAAACTGACATATTGTGGCATAACAAGAAACGTGAGAGCAAACACGTTGTCAAATTAGGGGACAACACACGTGCATACGAATCAATCTATAAACTTCAATGAAAAGAGGACCAACATCTTGGTCGTTAAGAAGAAAGCCCACTACAGAGACACTGACAACTATTTTCATAGTGCAAAACAGGTAATCATGTTCCGTCTCTGAACGGTAAACAGCAGAGTAGACAATCTTTCACGAAGACTCAAAGCGGGTCTGTCACCCATGTGTACGTGTGAACAAACTACACAGACAGCTGAACAGATCCTTAAAAATGGAAACATGATGACTAAATTGCGGTATCATTTCTGGTCACTCCATACGCACATTAACGCACAGCTATTTGGAAGCTTTCACGAACTCAATATAAAAAGCTAACACGAATACTTGTGTACACATTATTAACCAGCAGCTGAAGAAACAAGAAGGAAATGAAAAATAAGGTAAGAAATATATTCCTTCTACTTTCCTGTTAATTTACAAATTATTTACCCCATGCCTCTGTAAATTCTCTGTCTTTACTAATATTACACATTGCACCCCTCTCGGGATTCTCCGTGGTGAAGTGGTCAAGCCGTCTGACTCGGGCTCCGAAGGTTGTATGTTCGATTCCGGGCCGCGTCCTTCATTTCACGAGTGCATTTTTTCGGAGACTCCCGAGGGTCGTCGCTGGAGGTACGGAGTTCGCGCTTTGTGCGACGCTTTCCGCGCTGCGGAAAGAAACTGAGCCATATGGGATAAAAACCCGGTGCAATGCAGCCGACCCTGTCGATTTTAAGCTACTTCTTTCATTGCACCTACTCCCATACGAATCCGGATACGCCTTGTGTGTCATCTGAATTGGCGGGGCTTTCATTACTGTAAACATAAATTTGTTAGCGAGAAATCACTAGTTTTTCAGCAAAACATCAAAGAAATGTACCCGCTTTCGATGATTTAAGTTGTTTTTGGACCTATCAAAGACATATTCCTTGGGTGGGGGTAAATATAAGAAGGCTGGAAAAATTTCATAACCATGCAACAGACAATTTTCAAAATAATTGATCGTGAATGACGGCATTCTTTGCGGTCATTATTATAGTGCCCATGTTTGGCATTGATAGCACAACGTTGGTATAAACATTACATTTACAATGTTCTTCTTAATTTCGATGGGGATAGTTGGATGTTTGAGGATGTGTGTAATTTAATATGCAACATTATTGGCTTGCTTACTTCATGTCTCCATCTCTCTATCTAATTTGTCTTCAGATTAAAGAAGTTCCCAAGATACTTGAATTCGTGTATTTGTTTTAGCCTATGGTCGTTTATCTATATTGATTTATTTGGTTGTTTCGGGATTTGAGATTTAAATATTTAAGTTTATCTATATAATAATTTCATAATTGTCTTTACTTATATTCATAACTTCTATGTTTTCGATATTGAACTTTATGTTATGTTTTGTGCAACTACTCTGGAGTAAATTTATGTGTTCCTGTAGTTGTTCACTATTCTATTCTGTAGACATTGGTCATTGGCGAAGAGCAGATCATCCACTATAGTTACTTGCTCATCATATGTTGGATTATTGTCTATTTTGGTGATGCTAATATATATATATATATATATATATATATATATATATATATATATATATATATATATATATATATATATATATATATATATATAATGAAAAGAAGTGGTGACAAAACGTATCCCTGTCTAACTCCAGTTGTTATTGGGAACCATTTTGTGAGTCCAGCTCTTGTTCTATCTGCGTTTTTGCTCTATCTGTAGATGGCTATTATAAGTCTACAAGTTGACAGTTTATTCTGTAGTTTTCATGTGTTCCCCAGAGTATATCTCTGCTTACTCTGTCGAAAGTTTTCTCTTGGCCTATAAAGGCGATATTAATTTACTATTTATACTCTATTGTTGTTTCACTGATTTTGTCGTAAATCAAGTACTGCATCTGTGCATCCTCTACCCTTTCTGAACCCAAGTTGTTCTTGTTGTTCAAGAATCTTTTCAAACACTATACCCACTCGAATGGGGAGGGAAATGCCTCTGTAGGTGCCACTATCTTGTTTATTTTCATTTTTCTTTAATATTGGGACAATAATGACATTCTGCCAGTCCGCTTGGACAGTTCTTTCTGTCCATGCCTTTAAAAAAATATATGGAGTAACCATGTTACTCCTATCGCATGCAATTATTGCTTCGATAGTTATTCCACCGATTCCTGTTACTTTGTTCTTCGGATATTTTCTTTATAACTTCTCTGACCTACTGTTCAATAATTTTTGGCTTATCCTCATTTGCAAATCTCGGTGTGAGTTGTACTGTCTTATCAATGTTTGGTGTGTTTAGAAGAGCTTTAAAATGCTCTTCCCATCTATTTTAATCTGATGTTCTTCATGTATGGGTATGCCCTGGCTGTGATTAACATAATCAGTGGGTTGAAACTGTTCTGTTCTCATTCTCATTTTTGCTATAGCTTTAATAATTGTCTGCTTATTTTTGCATTAGCTAGTTACATCACTCTTGTAGATTGTCACCTTGCTAGTCGTGTATTGTGTATGATCTTCGTTGGTTCGGGATCTTAGCCAGATCGTATACTTCTCTTGTTTTGTGTTTACCTCTTCTTTAACATCTTCATTACATCAGCATGTTTTCTTCTTTACATGTCCTCCTGTGAGTCTATAGCCGCATTGTATTGTCAAACATCTGTAAGGATGCTCTTAAAATTTGCCCATGCTGTTTCTAGTTGTCATCAGTGTATATATATACATTTCCTCTATAGATTTTGACATTTCCGCTCTTATTCTTGTTTGTATGTCTTGATCGTTTAATTTCCTTGTATTAATAATCTTAGTCTTTCTCGTCAACTTTTGTGTTTTTTCTTTTAAATTTGCGCCATTTTATTAAGATATACAATGAGAGGTCGATGGTCATTATTCACCATGATTATGTGGAATACCCTAGCATCTTTTAAATTTATTCTTCTGTGTCTGGTCAGTATAAAGTCTAACTGTGCTAACATTTCGAGATCATTCCATTTATATAAATGTGACTGTTCCGATGTTTGTAGGAACTATTTCTGATGCAGAGTCCATGCTCTGTACACATTTCTAATAACATAGGCTACAGACAAATAAATGTGATATTTGGATTTATAAGGCCTCATGTATGCGAGTCTCTGTGGCGAAGTGGTCAAGCCGTTTGACTTGTGCTCCGAAGGTTGTGTGTTCGATTCCGGGCCGCGCCCTTCGGTTTACGAGTTAAATGTGTCGGAGGCTCCTGTGGGTCGTCGCTAAAAGCTACGGAGTTCGTGCTTTGTGCGACGCTTTCCGCGCTGCGGAAAGAGACCGAGCCATATGGGATGAAACCCGGTGCGATGAAGTCGACCCTGTCGACTTTAGAGCGACGTTTTTAAGGCCTCATGTATGCAAAATCAGGTGTAAAATGTGTGGCATTCAAACAAGAGTGAGTGTGTGTGTGTGTGTGTGTGTGTGTGTGTGTGTGTGTGTGTGTGTGCGTGAAGGGCTCACAGAGTAACACATCATATATCGAACTTATACATATTATTAGAGCTCACAATCATTACCCTATAGTAATACCCAAAATGTAATCAATAAACCGAGTTATGAGACATTTTTGTCAACAAAATCCCTATACAATCGCAACATTAGTCAGATTTGGACTGTGTTTTGCCCAGCAAACACACACTTGTAGTATTCCTCCCTCCCCGCCTAGTATTGTTGTATCCCCCCATTACCGTGTAATGTTAATCAATAACTGTCTGTGATAAATGACAAAATACAGTTGTTGTCTCATAATTCATGGCTTCTTTTTCGTGTTTTGAGAATGCAACCTATTGTTAGCATAAAAAGAAATATTACAGAATGCCCCTGAGAAAACAAAAGAGAATTCTGACATATTTTACACACTGAAATGAATAAAAGGTATTGTATTGTATTGTGATTAAACCTGTGAGAACTCTAGTATACTTATATAATGGAGCAATCACTGAGCTTTGATAATGAAGAGATAAATAATACTCACAAATCATCATTAGTATGATGAACCCAAGTAACTTGCTGCACTGCATCTTCTCGTGCAAGTTTTGACAAACGTGACTGGAAGTGAGAAAATGTCCCTCTAACAAACATTCCCTCCAGTGTCTCGAGCGTTGACTGTTATTCGCCAGATGCTCGCAGTGTGATATAATCAACTGTAAATATTTTAAACACTAATTATTCATTGCATTTGATCCTTGTCAAATACTATGGAAATATGAAAAAAAGAGAAGGCACGACTGAAAAAATTAAGCTTGGAGCAGAATAACATCGGTGATTAACAACAAAAATAAATATGTGCATAACCTTTCCTTAGCCGTACTTCACAACATACAAATTTAATTTCCGCATACCATCTAATCCTATTAACCAGATGGAGTTGAATGCTAAATTTTTAATGCTCTTTGATAAAATCTCGAAGTTAGCACTATCTTCTGCTGACTGGGCGGATGGCTCACAGCCAAACTGGCCAAACGCTAACTAAACAAAAATGTCCATTAAACAAATATCGCTTCCATCCATCTATCATGTGCGATGACGATAAGCGTGGGTGGGTCATGTTCTGCCATCTCATTCGATCACCAGAGTGGTGGATCAGATTCGTGTTCCAGTATCGCCCAAGCCACGTGACCAAGCCATTACAGGTATTTACTTCTCGGTCTTCCCCTTGGTCTCTTCCATTCGATCTTGCCAGTTGTCACCAAGTTCTCCAAGTCGTTTCTTCTCATAACATGCCCAAAACATTTTGACTACGCCAAATGACTCAAATCAGTTTACGATCTTCATTTGTTTCTTGAAAGACTTGTTCATTGGTTTTTCTGCCTGTCCATGGTATCTTTGCATTTTCTTCAGAAACCACCTTTCGACAGTCATGTTTTTCAGATTGACTGCTCATTGTCCATGCTTCACATCCATACACAAGTATAGGTTCTATGTAGCACTTCAACACTCTTTTTCTCGTTTCAGTTGATATCTTTTTATTGGTCAGTATGTTTTTCATCTTGCAAAAGGCTACCTTCTCAATTGCATTTCTTGTTCTAATCTCTTCAAGGAATCTCCCATCAGATGTTATGACTGTTCCGAGATAACTGTATCGATTTACGTGCTTAAGAATATTCCCATTTACTATATTTACAATATCACATTGTGGTTTTTCCTTCTTCACAGTGACGACCATAATCTGTGTATTCTTACTATTCAGTTCTAACCCTAGTTGTTCACTGTGTGCAACAACCGCATCTACTAAATTTTGCAGGTCGTGTTCATTGTCTACAATCAAGACTGTATCATCTGCATATCTAATGTTATTGATGTTTCATCCTCCAATGCTGATTCCATTTATATCTTCTACATTTCGGAAAATATTTATATTTAAATATTGAGCACAACCCACTACTGGCAACGCTGATCGTATTCTGGTATGAACCTAAGGCCTATCTACGTCAATATGGAAGCACTATACTCGAGTTTCGCCCTCGTTTGAGCTCGTCAGTAGTGCATATCCCTGACCGGATCCGGAAACAAGCCCCGGATCACTGGCGTGTGAAGCGGGTGTGTAACCACGCGGCACACGTTGGACACACAGCCAAATTATCATAACAGAATATCACAACGTCACCCATCGTAGGGTATGCTCAAGATTGCCCAATCGCCGTGACGATTTGGGCAATCTTGAGCATAGCCTACGATGGGTGACGTTGTGATATTCTGTTATGATAATTTGGCTGTGTGTCCAACGTGTGTCGCGTGGTTACACACCCGCTTCACACGCCAGTGATCCGGGGCTTGTTTCCGGATCCGGTCAGGGATATGCACTACTGACGGGCTCAAACGAGGGCGAAATTCGAGTATAGTGCTTCCATATTGACGTGGATAGGCCTTAGGTTCATACCAGAATACGATCAGCGTTGCCAGTAGTCGGTTGTGCTCAATATTTAAATTTCAAATCCCGAAATAACCAAATAAACCAAATATTTATATATTTATTTATATATTTATATATTTATGTATTGGGAATAAAGATCTGGAGACATTACACATCACTGCCTAACACCTCTCTTAATAGGCTGATATTGTCCCACTTCATTATCAATCCTTATGGCAGCTTGTTGTTTCCAATATATGTTTTTTATACGTCTAATGTCTTTCCCATCAATTTGTAGATCTGCAAGCATATCCACCATGTTGACATGTCTAACTTTATCAAAAGCCTTTGTGTAGTCAATAAAGCAAAGATGTATATCCTTCTTTACTTCTATAGCACGTTCAATAACTTTTCGCAGCATATACACAGCATTTACTGTACCCTTTCCTTCTACAAACCCGCATTGTTCTTCCCCTATTTCAGGTTGTATCTTCTTCCTCATTCTGTGCCTGATAATTCTTAGCAAAATCTTTGAGATGTGACTCATTATACTAATTGTCCTATGTTGAACACATTCCAAGGCTCCTGATTTCTTTGGGATTGCAATAAATACAGTTACATAATTCAGCAGGTATAACTACAGTGTCATATAATGTGTTCAGCAGTCTGGTGACTTGCTCTAGTCCAAATTCTTCTAAAGTTTTAATCATTTCTATTGTGATTTTATCTGCACCCAGGGCCTTGCCAGCTTTCATGTGCTTAAGATTCATACAAGAGACAACATTGCAGTTATAAACATATTTCAGGAGAACGAAAGAAGAAGAAGAACATATGCTTAAAAACATTTCGAACCTCCATCTCCAAAATTGGCGATCCTTCATTATTAAATCTAATATCATACTGTTCCTCTCTGTTATCATCATAAAGGTGATTCAAATAATCTGTCCATACATGTATAATCTGATCTTTTTCTATTATGATTTTGCCATCTTTAGTTTTTAGACAGCCTGTTGATGTACTTGTTCTTTTATTAGTAAGTTCCTGAATTCTTTTGTGCACAAATTTGGTATTTTGAATGTTGTGTTGGTTTTCAATTTCTAAGCACTTTTCCTCAAGCCATGCTTCTTTAGCCTCCTTACTGACTTGTCTGTGAATTTCTTTATATTTGGCAGAATTATTTTTGTTGAGTCTTCTTGTTTCCATATTGTGTAAAATTTCTCCAGTCATCCATTTCTTACGACCCACCTTCTTTAATTTTGGAATAGTTGTTTCTGCAGCCAATCTGATTGAATTCTTTAACGTTTCCCATTGATCATCCACATCCTGGAATAGGACCTCTAGATCAGAAAATATATCAAATCTGTTCTGTATTTCTATGTTGAATTTGTTTTGTATTTCCTTGTCATTACTCAATGTATGCAAATCATATTTAGTGTTTCCTGTTATATACTTGAATTTTTTCAACTTTATCCTCAATGTTCCCGTGAGTAACCTGTGGTCACTATAACAATCAGCACTGGGAACTGTTTTTGCTATTGTTAACGCGTTTATAAATCTTCTGCTAATTAGAATGTAGTCAATCTGGTTTCTAATCCTGCCATCAGGACTCCTCCATGTCTATAATCTTCTAGAGTGTTGCTTAAACCAGTTGTTTCCTATAATCATTTCTTGTTATTTTGCCCACTCTACGAGTCTGTATCCTCTTTCATTTCTCTCTCCTAAACCATAGTTTCCTACTGTGTATCTATCACCTTGATTTCATACTTTTGCATTGAAGTCCCCTATTATGATGTTTATTTCTGAATTTTTATATTTCTTAAAGGCAGACACTATGTCATTATAAAATTCCTCTACACTATCTTCACTGGATTCTCCTGTTGGGGCAAATACTTGAATAACATTTATGCTAAAAGGTCTGCCACTTAATTTAACTAGTAGAACTCTGTCCGACACGGCCCAATATCCTTGAACAGATTTTGATGTTTTCCGGTCCAAAATAATTGCCACTCCCCTTTGTCGATCTTCACCTCCAGAATAAATAATCTTAAAATCTGCATCTATCTTGATGCCTGCCGGATCCTATCCATCCAGCTCCTATCCATATCGTTTCGCACATCCCTAAAATATTATTTTTTTTCTCTTTCAATTTCTTGTTTTATGTTCTCTAATTTTTCGTCGTCGTTTCACGCCCTAACGTTCCATGTTGCTAATTTTAGCGTCTCTGTCCTTGTCTTGCGATGATCAATCTTTAGGCGAATCATAATGTCTAGACACTTTTAAAGAGGTATTTTGCCGTTACTTTCCTATATTGCAGTGACCGTACTGGTCGGGTGACCGCAGTCATTGACTCGAGAAAGAGCTCCTCTGCCTGCCGTCGCAAAACTTGAGACCATAACCAACAAATATCTGTCAACTGCCCTCAAAATTCATCCACCACCTGTCTTCCGTGGCTTATTTTGAACACTTCCAATAAACGAATACGAAATAACTCCACATAATCCATAGGAAAAACACTAAAACAGCGTCACCCCTAAGAATAAATGCGTCACGTCGTCGCCATTTTACCTACACTATTAACCAGACTCTAATATCTAATGGATATCCCGCCTGTTTCCTCAAGCGTCTCTCTGTCATTCACGCAAACCTACCCCCACAGAATCAACGGTCCCCACAATTGAAGTGTTTCTTCAGTTATGGGTGGAAAGAAAAATTGTCAGTATTCAAGAACGATTATGTAGTCATAAAACGTTGAAGTCGACCATAAATGGGAACAATTGCTTATTAGCAATCGTTTAGTTAACACACAAAAATGCATTTCGTTGTGTATTAGACGAACAATAATCGATTGCCAGAGGTATTGAGGCATTTTCGATTAGGCCGTTTCTAGGCAAACATATGAAATTAATTTTGAATCTAAGATTACCTTTGGAATAACATATTCTACATTCGAATAATATTAGTGTCTATGCACTTAGTAATTCAGCCAAAGTATTATTCGTTACTTTATCCTATATCATATTTAACTAAAGAGTATGCACCTGTTGAGTTGCAGCGACATATTCCAGGCAATAAAACGTGCTATATATTGTTTTCGGCTTCTGTGTTTACACTACCATACTTTTAAAGCATGTTTGTACAAAACATATTTACATTTCTTCTTCTATTAGCTTTACATTATTTTGTTTGTCGTTTCCATTGTCCAAATTTACATCAAAATGTCTTTTGTAATTTTGTACTAAAGATCCCAATTTTAATGGGGAAAAAACGTAGACTTACATTGTTTGAATGAATTCCAGAATAGCATTTTCGTTGCGTTAATTTGGGAATTATGGTTTGATAGCATAATGTTTACCTTACAATAAATTCAAATAACAGGACGTTCAAAATGCTATACAACACACGAGGAAAGGCAGATCTCGGCACCAGATAACAACACTATCAGATAAATTAAAGATATAGTGAACTGGGTACAGCAGTGATAAAAGAATTGTTGAATAAGACCCATAACAGTGAATATACCTGATGATCTCTTGAAATCTATTTTCATAGCTCTACAGTGATGTGCGCGAGAAACGGCAGTGCTTCTCGCCGCGTCGGTAACTTATGGGGTATGCGAGCGGGTCGCTCAGAAAGCAATGGCAAACTACTGAGCGTTATCTTGCTTATTACATCAACAGCAGCTGAAAAATGCTGGTGTTGACTGCAACGTCCTGTAAGGGATATGCAACGAAACAAACAAAAAAAAAACCCCAAAGAAGGCAGGTGAAATGGATTGTGAAGGACATTGCACAATTAGTTTAATGGTATATGTGACTTATATACTGACTATAATTATGATAAGAAGCATAACCTGAAAAATTAAATCAGAAACTGGAGATGAGCATTGAGAGTTTGTGGAAAGTAAAGACGCAAATAGCGCAATAAACAATGTGAGAACGTAGCTAAACAATGATTGAAATTAACAGCGATATATTATATTGATGCTTTATTGACTAGTCGTATGTATCTGATAAGGTGAGACACACAGAAATAATTTTTATGTTGGAAATTTTAAATATCAATAGGAAAAATCTGAGAATAATAAATAACATATAACGGCATGAAAGAAATGACAGCCAAATGGAAAATTGTCAATGCAATAAATAATGTTTTAGACAAGCTTGTGCGCTACGACTCGATTGTTTCAAGTTATACAGCGAAATACAAAGTGTAGTGAGACTTTACAAACACCCGATATTATCGTTATCCAAATGTTGGAGAAGATTGACAGAAGAAATAACAACTACCCTGGCCTGATATGTAAATAGATAAAGTTAGTTTTGTGTTAGTTTGTTAGTGCCAAACCTGGACAATGACAGAAAAAGAGAACAGAAAAATTACAACAGAAATGAGATTCCTGAGAAGAATACTCAATGTTCCAAGAAGAGATAAGATCAGAAATGAAGAAATCAGGACTAAAGTGGGGGTTATAGCTACACTAGATTTTATTAGAAGGCAGCAAGTCAAATTGTTTGGCCATGCAAGTAGATTCTCAACTAACAGCATACCACAACAAGCAATGATGCATAGACTAGAGGGAAGTAGAGGCAGAGGCCGACCACGTAAACGATGGTCGCAGGGAATAACAGAATCCATGGGAATATCGATACATGAAGCTCATAAGCGGGCACTCTCCCGCTGTTTATACTTCACCTCGACACCGCAAGGTACAAGAGGAACATGAAGAGATTAGATGAGATGAGTTAGTTGTTAGTTAGTGTTTAGTGAGTTAGTAAGTTAGTTAGATGTTAGATTCCTCCCAATCTCCTGCACGGCCAGGGAAAAATATCCACACACCTATCACAATCTGTGACCTCTGAATCATCATCTTTATCGATCTCCCTCGCCTCTCCACCACTCCAACTGTCAACATGTCTTTCAAAATGCAACATTAAATGGAACTGGTTTGAAACAAGTCAATGTATTTAAGAAGTTTGGTACTTTAATAACTGCCGATGGAATAGAAATATTGAGGGCGCTAAATGCAGACTAGTCCAAGCAAAATCAGAATTTCGCAAGACGAAGAATATTCTCTCCAATTTATCTTTGTCAATCGAGGGAATCAAAGAGTTCTTACAAGTTATGTTGAGCCAATCCCATTGTACATAAGTAAATTATAGACAATTGACAAAGGAAGAATTATGTGGAGGCTGTAGGGATGCGGTTTTTCTAGAAGAATAGAGAAAATATTGTGGACTGATAGAAAGGGTAATGAAAATATCTTGAAAGAAGTTAACTCACAAAGAGCAATTGTTGCTCGCATCAGAAGAGGGCAGTCCACATTCATTGAGCATGCCCTGGGATGCGGATTGCTGGATGAGGGGAGAGGCGAGGGAGACAGAGAAATAAATTGCTTGACAGTTTGAAATGGAACAGAGGAACTTCAGTATATGAGATGATTGACAGTAC
Source organism: Cepaea nemoralis (assembly GCA_014155875.1). NCBI lineage: Eukaryota > Metazoa > Mollusca > Gastropoda > Stylommatophora > Helicidae > Cepaea > Cepaea nemoralis. The sequence goes on along the minus strand of JACEFZ010003441.1, from coordinate 193,412 downwards.
ACGAGACATAAATCTGAGGACAGTTTTTAACCAGCGTTACGCGGCGTGGACTACAAGAATTACTTGTATGCCTTAGTTGCATTTATTTAATAATTGTATTTTTACTTTTGTTTCTTTAAAAGCTGCATTTCGTTGTGTTTCTCCTAGAATGTTCGTTTGTTTATTTTGATTCTAGAATTTAGTCTTCGCTGCATGAATTTATCAAACTTTCCCCCCTCTCCCCCCTACGCCCCCTCCATCTCTCTCTCTCTCTCTCTCTCTCTCTCTCTCTCTCTCTCTCTCTCTCTCTCTCTCTCTCTCTCTCTCTCTCTCTCTCTCTCTCTCTCTCTCTAGAATTACAGTGTCGCTAGGCTTATTGTATTCGTTGTTTATTTAACATTTGTAGTTTCATTATGTTAATTTTAGAGTTCTTCTCTTTGTTATTTTTCTAGAGTTGTGTTTTGATGCAAATTTATTTTAGAATTGTACTTTCATTATATGTATTCTAGAAACATGATTTCACTGTTTATTGACGAGTGTTTTCATCGTGTTCTTTTCTTTTTTTCCGGAACTCTTGATTACATGGTGTTTATTTAATAATTTACACAGATGACAAATTAATTAAATTTTGCACAGAAAATGAGTTAACAATAGCCAAAACACTTTTTAACCAACATCCAAGAAGGCTTTGCACATGGAATTCCCCGGACATTACTATCGAAAACCAGATAGATTATATTTTAATACAAAGAAGATGAAGATCAAGCATAACATAGACAAACACCCTCGAAATGCATACTGCGATACAGATCATCTATTATTAGAAGTAAATGTGAAATTAAAACTCAAAAAGCTTATCCGAGGACCAAGACCACTTCGTTCTGATCTCACAAAAATATTAGAAGTATACAACATAGAAGATAAGAGTCGGTT